>APFE030257369.1:0-11383 GCA_000404065.3 Pinus taeda
TTTGTGTCACTCATTCCCCTCGTGCTTGGCACTGTTGGTTCAGGTCTATTCATTAAAATAAATCTTCAAAGATCATTTACAATCATGTTTAAAAATTTTAGGTCTTAGGTCTAGGGTTGAGTCAATTTTGTCTTGAAAAGTCTTAGAAGACCAGTGGGCCAGAGGGATGTCTTTGATAGATCATCGCTTCAATAATTTTCATCATTGTACAGCTGAATTAGGACTTCTCTTCAAAACTCAATTTTGAAGATAAGTCGCCACCTCATTTTTGTAAAAATTGTCAAAATTTTCAGTTCTTCAATTGTTCAAGTGCAGCCTTGGTCTCCTTTGCCAAAGCATATCAGAGCTATCCCTGCAAAAAATTATCAGAGAAAATCATTATTTCAACCAATTTCAAAGGGGAAACCAAAAAGGTCAGAGACTATTAATTTTGAAAAAGTGTCAACAACCAAACATAAGAAAATGGGTTTTGGGTTAAGCAAAAATCAACAAAGAGTCTATATGAAGATATTCTCCTCATTTGCAACCCATTTCACATTCCAAGAGCAAAGAGCATTGTTCTAAGGCGATTTTGTGAGTTTGTGAGCAAATTGGGCTGTTTCCAAGGGGCGCGGCGCATCAGGTCAGGCGCGCGGCGCATCAAGTCAGGCGCGCGGCACATTAGTGGTGCGTGGTGCATCAGGCAACATTTTCCAGTGCAATTTAACACGCGTGCGGTGCATCAGGAGCGCGCGGCACGTTGGGTAAGGTGCGCGACACATAGAAGTTTATGCCTGAACTTTGCCCAGAAACCACTGAAATCACCTCTTCTCACGCATCAAATCACAGGTAGGCTTACATCACGGCTTGTTCTTGGTTTTTAGATGGTTTATGTAAAGAAATTATGCTATACTTGCCATGAAAAACCAAGTGTATAAACCCTCCTTGTTCATCAATTTGCTGTAAGGATTCAAGTGCCAAGTTTGCTGTAGGGTTTTCAAAAATCACTGTTGCCAAGGTTTTCCCATTCCCTTTGTTTCCCATCCCCTATTTTCACCAATATTTTTCCAATAATTCCTCATAAAAACCCTACACTACCCTTCCTCAAAATCCTAATCCCTCCCTTCTACTACAAACATACAATCCCTACCTCATCCCAAAACCCTAAAATTTCAAGATTTCCCATGCCCCTTCCCTTCCCTAATTTCCTTGTTTTATTTCCATTATTCCCATTTCCCTAATGTTTCCCTTTTCCTAAAAATTGCCTTGTCATTTGTGTCCCCTTGGTCACAACATTTGAGAAAAAGAAAAAGGTCTACAGTCAATTTTGTACACAATTCTATATCAACATATATATATATTCCAGCTACCTTGTTTTTAAAGAACATGTCAGAGACCGAGTCAGTATATGAGCAGGAATATGATAGTGACTCTACACCAGAGGTCAATGTACCTAATGTGCCATGGAGGTATCATAAAGGTGGAAAAAGTGGACAGCATGTTAGGGAGGAGCCTACTTCTTTGGCTCAATTGCAAGCTTGCCCACTTGCAATGGATTGTTTTCGGTGCCAATCATGTTACCAATATTGTGAGATCATCTCACAAACTCAGCATCATCGGGAAATGGTCCATCTATTTGTCCTTAACCTACAGGATGGTCATGTAAACCTTGCCGGAGTGGATTTCACCTTGTCACCCGACACTATTGCTCAGGCCACCGGGATACCAAATGTGGGGGAGGAATGGAGTAAACGCCAGATGCTGGACAGGTATTACTATGAGCCATATATTAAGCCCGGATATATTAGACACTTGAGCGCAGCCTTTCCTTTCAGATTCCTGAAAGATGAGTTTGCACCGTTGATGAAACTCGTCATTCGGTATTTCAGCTGTGAGGGCAGATTCTCACGTCTCTATGCATACCATGTTCGCTTGTTGATGCATTTCACACGGGTACGTATGATGAACATTCCGTTTTTCATGTGTCGAAACATAGAGAGGATGGTGCCTTTAGTACAGAGGAAGAGCCCAGCACATCAGCACAGGAGCATATATCACTATGCATTGATCAAAATCATAATGATGCATCAGTTGGCACAACAGGGTATTGCTTGGGAGGATTTCATCTCCCGTGATTTCTTTTCTGCACTACAGCCTCCTCCAGAGATAGCTCATGATGAGGGAGGGCCTTCACAGCAGTTTGACATTCCTGAGACCGAGCATGTTGATGCTCCAATATATGTGACATATCAGAAAGGCCCCAGGGCCTTATTTGCATCCGCACGATGAGTACTATCTCCACCCGGGGTGGAAGGGGTCTCGTTGACATCATCAACAGAGCGAATATTATCTCCACATCATGTGGAAGGGGTCTCGCCTTCATCTTCAGCACAGGTACAGATTCAAGATAGGGGCAAGAGACGCATGGTTGATGAGGGTCCTTCAGGAGGTCAGGATATGGGTATCATTGATGTTGATGCTAGCTCGCCTAACTCAGAGCTCAAGGAGATCATCCGAGAGAAAAGGTCTGAGAATGAGTCGCTACAAAAGAAATTGCAGATGGCTAAATGGGTGATCAACTACTTAGAGAAGCACAACAAACAGTTGGAAGATGAGCATGAACTTTATGAGTTGCGAAAGATTCGGGAAGACCGAGAATTGGCCCGTAGGAGACCCGGTGATTTGACACCTATTGATCGGGAATCAATGCTCATCCGAGTGAACACTCATTTGGAGAAGGTGTTGGCAAAGGAAAACAGGGACAAAGACATGCTTCACCACATGAAGACTCACTATTGGGCTCGCATGCATGTTTGCAAAGCGAGAATGAAGATCCTTAAGAGGCATTTGAGCAAAGCGCAAAAAAAACGCAAAAGGCCTGATCCGCTTCGAGTTTTGGCCGAGGCTTCATTAGTTGAGCATGATACATGATGGAGGGTCTTCACTCCAAATTTGGGCAAATTTGGAGAAAATTTTGTCGTTTCAAAATTTTTGGCTTGCGAAACAGGTTTTTTGGCTCTACGCGTAGCGCGCAGCGCACGACCCATAAGATGGGGAGGTCCAAATCATAGATGGCTTATATTTTTGGATTTTTCATGATGAAATACACATGCTCAGCCATTTCCAAGGCGTTTCATCAAGTTTTGGGTGATCAAAAGCTCAAAAACATCATGAAAATCACCTTTCTGCCACTTTTTGCACCAGCAGGAAGTACTTCTGGGAGAATCCACGTTTGGAGGGTCAAATGGAGACCAAATTGGAAAATCCCACATGGGTTAGAAAGTAGACATCCAGGGCTTTCCAAAAAGTCAACCGGAGCTCAATTTGGATGCCGGTAAGTGCCCCAAAAGCAGGTGGAAAGGCGCGCGGCGCACAGGGTTTAGGCGCGCGACGCACAGGGTTTTTTGGCACAGTTTTTGTCCTTAGCGCAACAAATCAAGCCAGTTTGACCAGTTTTGACTTGTGATGGGATTTTTCACCCTTCTTGATGTAATTATTGGAACTTTATGTTGTTTTGACACTTATTTAACTATTCTAGATGATTCATTCATAAAATAGCAAAAATGTAATGAATGAATTAGTTTCCTAGCTTATAGAGGCAAGTTGTTTTGATTGCCTAGATTGTAGTGCTTAGTTTAGAATTGGTTGAAACAGCCCCTAGGATGATGAGCTCGACCCCTAGAGGCAAGGGAATGTGTTGGCTTGCCTATATTATGTATTTTCTTAGTCATTTTCAGGGTTGGACTCTTGGGAATAGCTTGAGACTATATTATACATATCTTATCAGCAATTTGGCAAAGGAAAGACCAGGGTTTTGCAGCACTATTTGGGATTCATGTGGCTTTATGTGTTGATGGTGTGTTTCTCTCAGTACTTGTAAGTTGTGTATGTGTACCAATTTCTTTATTTAATCTTCTGTAATTAAACAAATGAAGTGTTAAGGTAGAATCCATGAACTTGCTATGCTCTGCCTTTAAATTTGTTTAATTTTCTATGTTTTCTTCAGTTTAAGGAGAATCCTTGAGAATTCATTGCTCTCCTTAGCTCCTCACCAGTCTGGTCTATCCATCTCACTTTCTTTAAGGCATCAAAACAATCGCCTATCTTTCCCCAAGTAGACCTCTGCAAAAACTGTGCCTCATCCCTGCACCCAAATTTTCCTTTCCCTTGAATTCAACAAAACCTTTAAAAATCAATTCTAAACTCTTTGTACTTAATACCTAGCCTAAAATTAGTCATCAATTCAGTCATCTCGACCTCGTTGATTATCTTTTGCTGAGATTGACCCAGAGAGAGCCCTCTCCTGTCCTCGTAGGGCTAGCTACGAGGCTGAGCGTGGTTTGATGTGGCCTTGAGTCTCACCTTATTTAAGCCTAAGGTAGATTTGAGCGCTAACAGTTTCCAGTATACTATGATGTCGTTTGGACTCAAGAATGCACCTAGGATATTCTCTCGCTTAGTTATAGAAATGTTTAAGGAGTTCATCCATAAGCTATTGGAAGTATACTTTGATGATTGGACGATGCTCAGTTTAGTGAAGCACCATGTAGCAAGTTTGCAATTGATGTTGGATACATGGCGTAGATATCATATCGCACTGAATTTGAAGAAGTGTTTATTTTGTGTTCCCTTTGGAATTTTGTTGGGTCACATGGTGTGCAAGAAAGGGTTGATGTTGGACCCTAAAAAGATTACAATGATAGTGAATCTGGAGGCCCTGAGTAGTGTTAAGCAGTTGAGCGCGATGCCGGGACATACAGGATATTACAGGAAGTTCATCAAAGCTTATGCTTAGATTACTGCACCCATGGATAAACTACTGAAAAAGGATGCAAAATTCTATTGGGATGAAGAACGTAAATGCATCTTAGATGTCTTGAAAGAAAAAATGGTCACCGCACTGATCTTAGTATTCCAAGATTGGAAGAAGGAATTTCATGTACACATGGATGCCTCTCGAATTGTGTTGGGTGTAGTGTTAATGCAAACCTTTGAAGGAGAAGTGGACCATCTTATAGCCTTCGCAGGTAGGAAATTATCTAAGGCCAAGAAGAGTTACTCAACGATTGAGCGCGAAGGATTGGCCATGGTATACGCACTGTAGAAATTTAGGCACTATCTATTAGGAGGGCATTTCAAGATGTACACAAATCATTCTGCTTTGAAGTACCTCGTCAATAAGCCTGTGTTGGGGGGAAGATCTGCATATGGTTTCTACTATTCCAGGAGTATGAATTTGAAGTAATTGTGAAGCCAGGAAGTTTAAACACAAGATTTGGCCATCTGTCACAGATCAAAATAGGAGAGGAGCCTACTAATTTGGAGGAAGGGTTTCCATATGGGCAACTCTTCATAGTGCATGTAGCAGAGAATAATTTTGCAAATATCATTCATTTCTTGACTATGAGGATGGCACCAAAAGGGTATACAAGTCAGCAAAGTAAGGAACTTGTAGTGTGCATGGTAGACTTTTCCATGATTGTGGGACATCTATATAAGATGGGTGCAGAGGAAATATTGCGAAGATATGTGCCTGATTTTGAGAGAAACAACATTCTCTCTGAAGCTCATGGAGGGGCTACGGGAGGACATTATGCAGGAAAGGGGACTACACAGAAGATTTTGCGTGCAGGTCTTTAGTGGCCAACGCTAAATAAGGATTCTAAAGCGTATGATAAGGCATGGGATGTGTGTTAGAGAATAGGTAGACCATCGTGAAAGGATGAATTTCCATTACAACCTCAAGTATCATTGCATCCATTTGAAAAATGGGTGATTGATTTTTTTGGGCCAATTCATCCCCCAAGGAAGAAAATGGGTGCGTGATACATCATCACCACGACGGAATATCTAACCACATGGGCAGAAGCACAAATAGTTAAGGACTGTACAGGGGCCATAGCAGTAAAGTTTTTGTTTGAGTATGTCTTAACTAGATTTGGCTGCCTGAAAGTGTTGATAAGTGATAGAGATACCCACTTTCTGAACAAAATGGTCAATGCATTGACAGAAGAATTCTAGATCTACCATCAAAAGAGTAAACCATACCATGCATGGGCCAATGGAGCTGTTGAAGCATTCAACAATATTTTGGAGAACGTGCTGACAAAGATCTATAATGCACAACGAAATGACTGGGATGTTCATGTACCTATAGTACTCTAAGCGTATAGGACTACTTCTAAGAAGTTGACAGAGCAAACACAATTTAGGTTGGTCTATGGGGTGGAAGTTGTAATTCCAATGGAGTATATTTTTCCTAGTCTATGCATAACAACTCTCATTAGTATGGCAAATCGTGAAGCCTTGGAGGACCGGCTCACGCAGCTAATGGAGGACTGATTCTTGGTTGGGATCCATCAGCAAGTACATAAGGAACATGAAAAAGAATGGCATGATCACCACATCAAGCTTAAGATGTTTAAGGTAAATTATCTTGTCTTGTTATCTGATAGTAAATTCACTAAGTTTCTGGGGAAATTTTATATGCATTGGCTAGGGCCATATATTATCAAAGATAATATAGATGGAGGCACAATTCAGCTTGTGAAGCTGAATGGAGAAATTTTTCCAGGAAGAGTGAATGGAAGCCGATTGAAGTTGTATACAGGGGATCCTACACAATGACTATATGGTGGAAGGAAAGTCTTAGTGCTCCCAGCAGTTGCAAGGGAACACGGGACTATAAACTACACTTCCAGGACTGGAGGACTACACAATAGGCAGGCTGCACAGAAGATGATGAAGATGTCACCTATGAAGTTGCACACATGAAGTTATGCTAGGGAGGGAAGTACTGCATAGTACAGCAGAAAAATGACCGTTGGAGTCACTGTTCATGCCTTGAAATCTAGAATAAGGTTAGTAGGAGCAAGTTTGCAGCATTTAAGGAAAAAATCTTTGAAGATATGCTACCAAAACATCATTAATTGTCAGAATTTGGGGCGAACGGTCGGATTCAAATTCAAAACCCCCTATAAATTACACATGTCAGTCTAGCAGAAAACACTTTGCGACCTTAGAATTTTTATTAAGCTTTGTTGTCTCTCTCCTATGAATATATCATATTGGGAGGATTTAGCCCTGTGTTTGATAATCTATCTAAGTTGAATCAGAAGTTCATTCTCGAAAAGATGCTTGGACCAAGCCCTGCAGAAAAAGATGGTGACCTTGCCTCTGAGGGAGTTTCCCCGAAAGTGGTGAGTATGGAAGCTCTGGCTCCTATGCCTACAGTGTTGAGATCTCCTAGGCCGAAGCCTACCCCTACAATAGAAACCTAGACAGCTAGGCTAAAGAAGGATAAGAAGAAAAAGCCAGTATCAGTGTGTGAATCCCCCAGGAAGCATTCTGCAGTGCAGAAATAAAAGAAGGACAAGCAGCTTGAGAAGGTAGTTGACCTAGAGGCCGAAGAAGGCAAAGGCACAGAGGATATAGATGTTGAGGGAGTGGAGCCCATCACAAAGCTACTGGACTATATCCCTCCATGCAAGGGAAAGGAAAAGGTCACAAATGAACCAGATTCAGACAAGTTTTCCATTTCTACGCCCCCGCTACCTAAGCAGGTTCCCTTTGAAGTTTCGCGGCTTGCACAGATCCCATTGTTGAAGATGGAATATTGGGACCTTGCAGATCATGTTAGGTTTCTAGACTTAGAAACAAATAAATATATGAAGTGCATTTACTACGAGGAGTCAAGTGTTACCACGCTAGAGATGGTGGAATGGATATGTGGTGTGGAGAATTTAAGGTTACTTAATCTGTTGTGGGTGCCCCATTATCACCACATCCCTATCAACACAATTTGTGTGTGCCAGTTGCTCACTTTGTTGCATGATGAGTGCTTATGGATAGGACAGCCTATCCCCATCACTGACATGCTCATTCACAGGATCACACACCTACCATATGAGAGATTGTATCCAGCCAAGGAGTTTGGTGGAAAGACAAGAGAAAAGGATCTGGTATAGTGAATGAAGAAAGAACTTGACCTCATGAAGGAGGGGGAGGATATTCCATCACCTCTATAAATGACCCCACAGTTCAGATTACCACCCAAATTTTAGCAGGGAAGGTGATGAGAAAGTCTCGCACAGATTAAGTGTTGGCACGCCTAGTGTCCCTAACTACACAGTGTGCGAAGGGCATGCAGTTCAACTGGTCTAGGTATCTCTATTAGGAGTTCCTGGCAAACTAACACAAGGCCAAGGATGAAACCAAATCGTTTCATTGTGCTTGTTTGCTACTGTCTATTGTGTTTTTTACGTGGGAACTGTTGGATGATAGTGAGTTTCCTCTGCTGGAAGAAGGATTGCCAAAGGCAGTGCAGTTCGCCTCCTTGTGGGCTACAGAGGACCCCGCGCAGATCACAGAGACAAAGATATTTTGGGTCCTGATGGAAATGAGTCTCTGCATGACCATCAATCAGTGGACAAGGTTGTCCCAAACCTTGTATACACAACTATCAACCTACACATCATTCAAGGCTAACTTCCACAGAGTTTACATCCAAGTGCGGAAGGATCCACAGCAAAAATGGCATGATTTGCCATATTTGGTGACAGAGACAAATGTATAGGAGGTGATCACATGATGGCCGGTAGAGTTGTGCACCCCCTCGGACTTAGATGCTAGAACCAATAAGGGCATGGGAAGTTTGACAATGCAGGAAAGAAAGGAAGTAGCTAAGTAATCTACATAGAACCTGACCGCACAAAGAAAGAAGGAAGTCATCGAGAAGGCTAGAATGGAGAAAGAGTGTGCTATCAGGGAGAAAGAAGAACAAAAGCAAAGTGATTTATAAAGAATTGTAAAATGACATTCGCAAGAGACCGAGGAGGAAGAACTATCTAAACAAGGCAGTGGAGGAGATGAGGGGTAGAGCACCCCCTTCATTCTGAAGAAGCACGAAAAGGGGCAGCAGGAAGGTCTCAGGAAAAAGAAAAAATCAGACAAGTCGTATGGTGATCTAATGGTCTCGACGGAGGGCAATCTTGATGAGGTTGGGAATAAAATATGGGAAACCACCACTGAAGTGTTGCAGTAGTTCGAGTAGCAATATATGCAAACAATAGGGAGCATACAAAAGGATCGGCGCGAGCTACGAATCTAGACAAATAGGATACAGGTGGGCACTGGTAAAGTGAGTGTAGTATAGGCGAGCCTGTCACCTAGGATGAGTCAAGTAGCGGAATTAATAAGGACCCTAGATCTTAAGACTGTTGCATTGCTAGATGGGTACCTTCACGTGGAGTCAGCCAATGATCACATCATCTTAAGCACACTCAAGTACAGTGTGCTAAACATAGCAATGCTCCCTAACGAGATCCGCCACACACTGCATACAGGAGTAATAGAGGAATTGAGAGCTCGAGAGTAGCACGTTGTCAACCTCATTACCGAATACAAGGTGAAAAATGAGCATAATTTCACTGAGAAGATGCAGGCCTTGAAAGAAAAGGAGACACTGCAGACACAGGGTTCCTGACTAGAGTCTGCAATCGCAGAGGCATGTAGAATAGCACTTGAGCTTCACATCCCTGAAGATGCACATCCAAAAGTGAAGATTGGGAATTTAGTCATTGGTGTGCACGAAGCCAAATCAAAGTTTGTCTGAGTTCAATTTGAACTCAATATGAAAATTACCAAGTTGTAGTTAAAGTTGCAGCCCACGACTCCGTCTGAGGTCCAGGAGCATTGCGGAGCTGCAATCAAGGAAGGAATGGCCACACTGGATGCCATAGTTGCAATGGAGTTAGTGACAACTCTGCAAGAAGATCCAAACCTATAGACATTGAACACAGAGGTTTAGGAGATGTAGAGGTAGTATGATGAATTCAAGGAAATGACGTGCTCCATTGCACCAATGCAACACCTAGCCAAATTATAGGAGGGGAAGCAGCTCCTCACGCAAGTAGAGGCAACACAAAAGAAGGATGCCTTGCTTAAAGCTAAGGTATAGTATTGGTTAGAGAAGGCTTACCAAGTCATGACCAATATTTAGGGGAAGCTAACGGGCTTGCAGTAGACACAGTAGACAATGAGGCTGGCTGCAAAAGGACGAACTACAGAGAAGTTAGTCGAGGAGGTGAAGAAGGCATCCACTTAGAGCACTATTGAAGTTGCAGTGATCCAAGTAGAGCTGGGGGATATTCATAGCAAGATCACAACACCAGACGAGTGACTCGAGGGCGAGTCATGATCTTCGTGTTGGGGGCCTATTGTGATGGGGTCCCCTAGGTCAGTTTTGGGGTTAAAATAACCCAAGTTTTGATGTATTTCTTGTAAATTATGTAAAGTATCTACGATTTGTGGATGCATAGTCCATAGATGATTAGGATTCAAAGGGCTTCTAGCCCCTTTTTATGTAAAAGTTGAGATAGCTTTGAGACCCACCCATGGTCTGCGGACCATGGGATTGTATAAATAGGTGTGTCTTAGAGAGTCTAAGGGATAGATCTAAGAGTGATGGATGTAATGGGTCAATAGAAGAGAAGTGTTAGTGCAAGAAAGTGGGTGATATAGGAGAAGAAAGGCTCTGCAGTTGAGTGCACAAAGGCCTAGGTAGAGTCTACAGCTGAGTGCGTGGACCCCTGGAGCATAGTGCGTAGGGTAGTTTTGAGTTTGTAAAGTTGGATTGAAGATAAATAAATAATATTAATGAATGAATATTATGTATATATTTTTATCTCTGTTTACTTCTGTTTATGATATATGTCATGAATGAATATGCGTTTATGAAATATTGATCTAATGGTGTGTAATTCTAGTGAATAAATGTTAAATGATGTACGCAAGTATGTTTATGTAATTTTGCAAAGAATCTGATGAATTATTTGATATTTATTAATAATGTAATCTTATTCGCATGAACACTAATTTAGGATTGTTATCTAATGCGCGTAAGTGGATAAATCAACTGTTAAAGGTCCGCAAAGGTTGATCATAGACCTTTGCAAAGGTTTGAAGGTTGTCTTAGTAGAGTTGCAGTACCAAGCCCTAGGGGATTATAGATCTACATATAGGAAGATCTAGGGCACTAAAAGACATCACAGTGATCTCTGGATGCAGAAAATTGGTTCCAGCATCCCCCCATACTACTTCGAGTGAGACTATAGCCTGCACTATGTGGGTTGTTGTCGAAAGGGACAGTAGTGTAGGGTTTTTTGGTTGGCGCAACTAACTCTGAACATAGTTCAGGACCCCGTAAGCCGATAGTTATTATCTGTTAATATTAAGATTTCAGATGAAGATAAGTACATTAGTTTCTTGTGTTCTCTATCAAATTCGTGGGATAGTTTGGTTGTTGCGATAGGTAGCAATGTAACTGCCTTGCAGTTTGACGAAATAGTCTCATCCTTGCTGATGGAGGAGATGAGATGGAAAAATATGGAGATCCAAAATGGTG
>APFE030257379.1:15039-43258 GCA_000404065.3 Pinus taeda
TTAGTTGTGTGAAAGTGTTAACATTTTTGTTTAATAATAATATTTAATATTTTTGTTTAATTGTTGTTAGTAATAATATTTAACATTTTTTTTTAAATAATAATAATTATGTTTTCGTTGTGTAGAAGTGTGAACATTTTTATTTAATAAAAAATTTGTGTTTTAGTTGTGTGAAAGTGTGAACATTTTTGTTTAATAATAATATTTTTGCTTTAGTTGTGTGAAAGTGAACATTTTTGTTTAATAATAATATTTTTGTTTTGGTTGTGAGGAAGTGTGAACATTTTTGTTTAATAATAATATTTGTGTTTTTGTTGTGCGAAAGTTCATTGTGTGGAGGTCCTTGCAAAATCATAAAACAAATGCACATAAGCATAAAATTGTTTACTATAGAAGATAACGCATTTAATGGTTGTTGCCATGATACATTGGTAAAGCATAAAATTAAAAAAAAAACAAGGTTAATTACATCCTATTTAATTCTAGTTAATGATTTTTGGTCTATTCTTGCATATGATCCTGTTATTTATAAATGTTCAAAGATTAGTTTTTCCCTCTCCCATAGCCCACATAAAGGACCTGCAACCACATCAATTTTGGCATCATTGGACAAAGCAATAGCATAATAGTGTTAGTGTCAAAGCACTCCCCGACATAATGACCACTCACAAAATTAACATTTTTCTGATTTTAAAATGATTTGTTAAGAACTAATAAATACAAAAAATAAAATGCTCTCCACTAGAGGAATTATGCCCCACTAGTGAATAGAAAATTAAAAATTAGATTTCCAAAAAATTAGATTTTTTTTTTTTAATTTACGGGAAAATAGGAATATTAATCATTTTCTATAAATTTTGGTTAAAATTACATATAACTCCGAAAATATTGAAATTCGACACACTTTGAGGCCAGGCGAATTCTATAGTCCCTCACCATGACTAATAAGAAGTTTGAGGTTGAAAAAAATTATTATAGATATTAGTTTATGAGAATTATAATAAAGAAAAAGATAAAAAATTACTAAATTGTAAAGAAGTTATAATATTTAAAATTTTGAATAAGAATAAAAATAAATATCAATAAAAAATAAAAAAATAAAATAAAATATTATAATTACAAAATAATAATTATAACAAATGATTAATTCAATATTGGTGCACATTGAGCAGCACCTTGACATCTCTCTCCTTGCTAGAGGCACCCCAAGTAACAACAGGGATCTCATCCAGGTCACAACTATTAATTCAGACGCCTATATTCAATCTCTTGTTATATCCTTGGTTTCTTCTTCACCTTTTTTTTCAATTTGTTTACATGGTCGTAAAGGCACATATTTTGGTATTTGTATGGTAAATTTTGAACTCCTAAACATTTTAATGTATTTTGCTTCTCTAAGGAAGGTAAATTTTGGATATGGTCAGAATTTTCTTAATGACCTATTAAATAAATTTTTTGAGTACTTTCATGTAAATTCTCGTTTAAAAAACAATACAATATTTACCTAACCAAAAAAACTTAATTAATATTTATTTCTCTTTTATTTTATTGAAGTTGTGTATGAACATCTTAAATTTAAACTTAATTTTCATTTTCCATTAATACTTTTTTCTTTTAGATATAAGCCACCACCATAGATCATCATTAATATGAATGAGGATAGATAATTTTAGTCGATTTTTTTTTAAACATCAAAGAAAATATACCTCTTAATTATAAACCATTATTTAATTTAATTTTGATTTTATAATATCAAAAAATAATATTTAATTAATTTTAAATTTCTTATATTAATTAAATCTAGATGTTCTTTTGATTTTTATAAATCAAAATAATATTATTAATTTTTTAAATTTTTATATAAAATTAATTGGAATGTTCTTTTAATAGATAGAATTTAATGTATTTACTATCCATTAAATAAATAATGTTAAACAAGCTACCAACATTAATTGAATATAAATTAAATTTTTCAATATAACTATGTTCACTATTGGTTAATTCAACAAAAACTGCGTGACCATTATTCTTTATATTAATTTTAAATTATGATAACTTCATATTAATTTTAAACAAAAACTGCGTGACCATTTTACTTTATATTAATTTTAAATTAAGATGACTTTATTCAAATTTTCAATATAATCTAATTCACTATGGTTATTCGACAAAAACTGCGTGACTATTATACTTTATTTTAATTTTAAATTATGATAAATTTAGGTTACGTTTTATCCTTCGTCACCAAAATCTAGCGACCTTTTTTAATGAAGTCTGTTTAATGAAGTCATCTGTTAATTTAAATTGTAATTAAAAAAATAAAAATAAAAACCTCAAAACCCAAGAAAAACCTTAAACATTTAAATTATAAAGACCTCGCTACTTAAAATTACAATCTTTCCTAAATTTTAATGAAATTTTCACCCGACCTGAAAAGCTACCTAAAAAGGGACAAAAACCAACCCTACTAAATCAACTAAACCCTACTAAAGACCAACCCTAACTGGCCTCTTTTGATTACGCGCTACTAAAATTACGCTGCGAAGAAGGGTAACAACATAATCCTCGCTGCATCCCATATCGCTGTTGTTGACAAACAAATACTTTACTAATTACTCGGAATCTAATCCGTTATTATCTCGTATATTCCTATTGGTAATGAAAGTTACATATTCCCATCCCACCGATCAATGGGCCCACATTGTATGAATTCCTAATTATTGAAAAAAACAGTTATGCTCCAGTGGTTGAAATCGGTTTGCCATTTCATTCACCTGGGTACAAGTGGTTGAAATCGGCATGCCATTTCATTTGTATTATGTGATATGGCTTTTCATAGAAAGGTTGAAAAGATAGGTTTTTTTGGAGTGTGACATTTAATATATTTTTTTAGTTTATTAGTATTTTAAAAATATTTATGAAATATAAATTAATTAATTTTTTATTTGAGTTTTAGTTTTTATTGAAGAAATGATTTAAATGAAATTGGTCTGAGGGTGAGAATCATATGTGAAAATAATAGGTAATTAGGTTTAATTGAATATCTCATAAGAGTTGATTAATTAATTTATGTGATGATTTTTTTAGTAAATTTGGTCGGACTATATCTTCATCTTGTCCAATATATAACTCCATTAAGGCGGGGAATTGAAGCTGTGATTTCACATCAAAAAATGCATAATGCCTTGACAAAACACCCGATCACCATCTATTCAAGACCACTATAAATTTTAATTTAATTTTCATCAAATAAATAATTTAAATAGATTAAATTTTAAATTATGCAAAGCACAATTTGGATAGAATTATCAGTCTGTTTTTGGTGTAGTACTTGGAAAGTGCAATGTGTTGTACAAAAAAAACTTTTCCTCAAAGCAATATAGCATGATAAAGGAACTTTTAAAACAACGTGATATGTCATGACCAAATGCATTTTAAGTGAAATATGCATTGTGCTACGATGAAAGGAAGTTTGATAAAGTATAATGTATTGCATGAAAAAATTCAATGTCTTGTAAATTTTCATGACAAAGGAATGTTTGGAAAGTTTTGGAAAGTGTGATGTGCCGCACAAAAATAATCTCTATAATGTGATATGTTACGACATAAGAAGGTTTGGAGTGATGTAATATACTATGGCTCAGAAGTATTTTAAGTGTGATAAACACTTTATTGCAATGGAGGAAAAATTAAGAAAGCTCGATGTGTCACATGGAAAGAATCTTTGATATGATGTGATGTGTCACATGGAAAGCATATTTGACATGATGTAATGTGTCACATGGAAAGAATCCTTGAGATGATGTGATGTGTCGTAGCCAAAGGTGTTCAGGTGTGATATGTATTGCTACAATGACAAAAAAATTGAGATAGTGCAATGTGTCACATGAAAAGAAACTTTGGCATGAAGTGATATGTCACCACAAATAAAAATTTGGAGAAATGTGGTAAGTTGTAGCCAAATAAAGCTTACATTTGATATGGAAAAAGCAAGCAAATTTTTGGAAGATATGAAAAGTAGTTTTCAAGCAAGGTAATATTGTGCAGTGCAAATTGGCTCGTATCAATAACCTTTTGAAACTTAGAAGCCTTTATTCCATTATGTAACTCTACCACAATATCCTTGCATCTAGTAGTAAGCTAGCTCGATGTGTCACATGGAAAGAATCTTTTCTATTATGTGATGTGTCACATGGAAAGAATATTTGACATGATGTGATGTGTCAAATGGAAAGAATCTTTGATATGATGCGATGTGTCATAGCCAAAGGTGTTTTAGGTGTGATATTTATTGCTACAATGACAAAAAATTTCAGAAAGTGCAATGCATCGCATGAAAAGAAACTTTGGCATGAAGTGATATGTCACCACAAATGAAAAATTGGAGAAATGTGGTAAGTTATAGCCAAATAGAGCTTACATTTGATATGGGAAAAGCAAGCAAATTTTTGGAAGATATGAATAGTAGTTTTCAAGCAAGGCAATATTTTGCAGTGCAAATTGGCTTGTATCAATAACCTTTTGAAACTTAGAAGCCTATATTCCATTTTGTAACTCTACCATAATATCCTTGCATCTAGCATTAAGCTAGCTATTTCATCAATCATATGGAGGAAAAATCCTAGTGAAGGTGACTTGGGGGAATCACCCCCCTCAACCATAGTCAAATGGAAGGGAAACATTTGGAAAGGTTTTCAATATTATTTAAACAAATATACACTATATAAAGGGGGCATATAATTATGGTTTTCCATTCTAGAAGCCATTTATGTTGGGAGAGGTTACTCTATAGAAGGATTTTACATAGTCCCTTATAGACTAGGAATTTATATATTGAAATTATTAATAAGGTTTCTTTCACCACAAGTCGTTCCAGAGATGAAGGGTCAATTTCTTTCCACCAAGTAGTTTGACGAATTCAGGTCGTTCATTCGGTTCCTACCCAAGTTATAATTTGGGTTTTTCGATACCTTTTCTATTATTTTAAAGTTTAAGGTTTATTTGTTCAAAATAAATAATAAATTGATGTATAAAAGGCTCAAATTCATGAAGTTGTTTGGAAGAATATTTTCATTATATATTGTACATATAGTTCATGGATTAATTTTGGATGCCCTTAGGTGCAATAATAATACTAGCTAACTAGTTAAAGGAAGCTAGAAAAGACTTAATATTAAATATAAGGCCTCATCGAACTCAAAAAGTCAAGATCCCTTTTGTAATTTGAAAATCAATGTTATGTGATTGAATAGAAAATAAGATCAATCAACTTCATATATTTGTGCATGGGACCACATGTTTCAAGATCACTAAAAGAAACATGTGCTTCCAAATCAATTTGAGAGTGACGACATTGAAATTCATATGTTCTCGAGTTTGTAGAGAAATATCATGTGTATTTTATCTAGAACTACAATCATGTAGTTAGCGTACACATTTATAGGAGAGTGTTGTAGCAGCTACAACCACCGTCCAAATTTTTCTTTTAGCTTCATTTTGGAGCCTCCCTACCTACCATCCTTAGTAGCATGTCTTGCATGTCTTGCATTTAAGTACATAGGCTTCAGCTGAATTTCAGTGGTATGCCAGACTATGCATGTCAACTTGTTTGTCTCCCACCGTAGGCTATCATTCTAGACTTAGTCAATTTTCTGGCTGAGGTGCTCACTCAGAAAATTGCGCAATTCTGGAGGGGAACCAACCTTCCCTCTAGAAATTGCACAATCTAGCTCGGTTGCCTGTTGGGCTCCAGAAATGTGTTATCTAGCCAAGTAGCCTTCCCTCTGAAAATTGAGCAATCTAGCCCAGAACTGGGCTTCAGCTCAGAAATTGCACAATTCTGATTGATAGCCAGGGTTTTAGCCCAGAAATTGTGCAATGCATGAGGGACACCCATCTTGCTTAGCCCAAAAACTACCAAATCTCATCCACATGCTTCCAGACTACTGCATGTGCTTTCAGGTCAATCAGTTCCATCTAGGACTGAACAATCCTGATTTTCATGCACAACCTGCTTTTCCCGAAAAAAAAGCAAAAAAGAAAAAAAGAATCCCTAGATTTTAGGGATCTATTTTTAGCAACTAAAGGTTGCATGCAAAGGTTGTTTAGAAACTTCCCTCCAAGTGTCGTTGTTTCCTAGATTTGTGGCATGCGCGGCATAAACCTCATCCTTATCAAATTCATTTATTAGACATTACAGAGCTCATTTCTCACATCGATATTGGAGCTATGACATCCCACATCACATCTAGGAATCTTTGGCACATTCAGCTTAGCTTTTTCTGAGTAAGTTTTCTTTTCATGTCATTTGCTGCTTTTCTGTCTCTTTTTGTATTTCTCTTTGTATGAATGTTTTTTTCTTTGTTTTGTTGAACGCCTATTATCGTTTTAATTCATGTTAGCCTATAGAAGCATTGTTTCAAGTTTTTCATTGCATCTCACTGTTGTCGCATGCATGACATGTTTCTACACTAACTGTCATTGTTTCGGCGACTCGCTTCACACACATGCTTAATTTTCCATTTTCGAGTCCTACACTCACAGTTTGCATGCATGATTATTCACTCTTGTTTACACCTAGCCTCACCATGAATTCAGAACTTTTCATGTTTTCAATCGCCTATTGGTGGGTCTATGCTGCCTTGGCCCAGACTTTGCCTTTCCCAGACAACAATGTGCATTTCTGAGAGTGAAGGCTCTGCCTTCCTCCCAGAAAATGCACAAATATGTCCAACACTGACCTCCAAGCTTGCATTGCACAATTCTGGTAGGCAGTACCTATGGTGCAGGTAAATTGTAAGTGCAGACACAAACAATTCCTCTAGCTCGAGAGAGCGGGTCTAGTCACAAACAGACAATCTATGGAATATTTCCTTAAGCTAGAATCAATTAAGAGGGCCTACCTCTTAGAACGCTATTCTTCTTGGTGATGATCTTGCTTCCTTGCTCCAACTATCTTTCGTTTCCTTCCTTCGCACACCTGAAACAAGCAAACAACAGAAAACAATAAACGTAATAGCATACAATATTGTCTTCAACCTACTTAATGGGTCAAGGAACATTAAGCCATAAAGATGTAAAATGACACTTCATGTAGGAAATTAATCAATAGTTGCATTTATATAAATCAAAAAGAGATTACAATCGGTGCCTTGACATTGATGGTCTCCTTTGACTTATTCGGGTTCCCACACTTCTACTAGCACTTCATGGACAGCCCCAACAATACAGTTTTTAAGGCCCCTTTCACTCTAGTCTCAAATCACACCAAAACGCGCTATTCTCCCTCAAACATAGACTAGAAAACTTTAAACTATAGATGTCTTGCTGATTATTATAACTCCAAACTAAAAACTAGCTTTTGCTTGGGAAAAAGAGAGGTTTATATAACTTGAATGGATGGGAGATGGTTCCTCTTCTCATGGGAGAAGGCCTTATCTATTGGATTAGTTCCATCCTAGTAGGGAAAAGGAGCCCAAACTGAACTCCTTGACTCCATCTGGTCTAACCATTTACCAGAATTCTGTTACGAAGCTTCTAGAGTTGGAAGCTTCGGCTCCATATTTAAAAAACTTTCCAAAAGAGGATAGACATGATTGAGAAAGGGCTCAATCGATCCGATCAGTGCTAGGGATAGTTGTAATCCCTACATATTAGCGCGAGAAGGACACAGGTCATTAGCATTGGTCTTGTAAACTTGGGTAAACATAAGATTTTTGGGAAATGATGCAAAAGGGAATTGTTCTGCTCATGAAGAGGGACACAATGGGAGTTTCTTCATGATGGGAAAGCATGTCGGATTCACTGTAGAGGTCCTCCAGGATCATGGAATGGGGAGTACAAGGATAGTGAAAAAATGATGTGTAATAGTGCCTTGTTGGCCTTAGAAATTACGCAATGCAGTTTGTGGGTTTGCATGACATTGCTGACTAGAAATGCGTAGTTTCAGTCCTCAGCAGGCCAAGCTGGACTGTGCATTGCGCAACTCTAGTAGTTAGTCAACTTCTTGACAACATAGATTGTGCCTTGCGCAGTTTTGGCAGTCAGTCTCCTAGCCTCCCGTTGAAAATTGCGCAATCTTCCCAGTCAGTCGCCCGGGTATGTTGCATGATAGTCCTTAAATTTGTTTTGGTTTTCAACTGACAGATTGCTTGCCATGAGTGTTGTTATCTCTCCAGGTATCACAGTTGTTCGTCTGTCTCTCAACACTTCAGGTTCAATGGCCTCCAAGAGAGTAGGGTCAAAGGACACCGTCGAAAGTGCAACTATAGATGCAGTTGAACAAGTTTCTATGAGCTCGCTTATCTATGAAGACACCAAGTTGTTCATAGACAAAGACATCAAGATGAAATGGCAGGACATTGACAATATATTCTCAAGCACATTTGAGGAAAATCTGGAAAACCGCAGGGTTTATGTCAACATTCACAAGTATGGCTTATATCGGATTGCATGCAGGTATCCCGTGTTTCCGTGTGCAAACATGATCCACTGGATTGTTTTGCACAATAATCCCAAGACAATGGTGTTGAGTAGTGTCACCGGGACATATCTTGTTATCTCAGGGTGAAGGACTTTCAAGAGATATATCACTTACCACAGTCGGTGATCACAATGGAGAAACCCTTCAAGAAACCCAACAACAGTGCAAACTCAAGAGATATCTTGAAGAGCTAGGTGAAAGAGCCAACCAAGTTCAGGATAACACCCAGCCAGGTTTACAAGAGAAAGATATTGCAGAAGTCATATCAGTACTTGGTCATATTTGCATGTTTCTTATACGGCTAAGAGATCACGAAAACCTTCCCACAGAGCTGGGTGATTGTGTTGGACCAACTGGCTAGTGAAGGAAGACCTTTCAACTAGTCTGACATATTAGCTCTCAGGTTGAAGGAACAAGTGACAGAAGCCCGACATCTACACAAGAGTCAGCAAGAAGAGATATACATCTCTGCATACATACTTGATGCATTCTAGGCCCATCAGTAGTTCTCGAACTTGAGTTGGGCATGGACACCTTCGGAAACCTCTATGCACACTTATCGAAGATTGTTCTTCGAATGAAGCTTCCATTGAGTTATCACATAGATTTTAGACAACTTTGTCACCCTGATGTACAAAATGATATTTGAGTAGGATCCACCTTGTATGTCGCAGGCAGTGATGGAGGCATTAATCAACATAGCAGATTGGCACACCTCACCCCTTGGCAGCTTCATACAGATGTACAACGTGGAGAAAGCTCTGCATGTTTTACCGAAGTTTTCCATGGACAAGCTCATCATGCAAGAGGTGTCCACTGCCATATCATATCTCGATAGGATTATCAACGAGACTGCACAGGAAGAATAAGGTACGTTGGCCCTCTCTTCCTTTGCGGATCGAGTTATATGAGATACGAAATATCAAGCATGCTGAGGCCGAGATGGAAGACCTCAAAATATTCAACTTCAGCACTAGAAGTTTCAATCCGTATGACCCACATTTCTTGGTGAAGGACCATTGTGCAAGAGTGTAGTTTCCTTGGATCCACGGGGTGTGTCATTAGCCTGAGGAAGACCAATGGAGATATTGATATCACTTCTCTAGGCTCAATGAACCAGTCAACATAGTTCTAGAATGGTTGGAAAAGCATAAATAAGCAGAATCTCATAGAGCACCATCATCAGCAACAACAAAGGGTAATGTACCTACGCATGACAAACGAAAGAGAAAGGTTTTTGACAACACAGAGGTAGAACAAAGCCGTAAGATCAAAGTAGATCCACTTGTGATGAAAGGAGCTCTAGAGATTGAGGCTAAGAGGCAACAACATGACAAGAGGATTGCACAAAGGCTAAGAGAAAAACAGAGGATGGAGGAAACAGAAATGGAGGTGCACGAGTTGAAGCAACAACTCCAGGAAGAACAGGAGTTGCGCATAAGAGAGAAGTAAGCGTAGCATAAACAAGCACAGCAGGGGGTGCAACATGCATAGATTGATGAAATTGAGCCCATACAGGTTATAGACTCATCCGATAAGTTGGCACAGAGCAGACATAGTGAGAAGTTAGAGGAGAAGGACTTAACTCAAGAGATTGAACATATGCTAGAAGAGATGGATACGGATATGGTGCAGCCAGAGTCATATGAGGATATTGACCTCAGGCCTCAAAACCAAGAGGTCACCCCATCGGCTTCACCAAATCTAGAAACATAGCAAGTCCCAAGCAACCAAGGATACATGGAGATCCTTGAAGACAATATAAAAGCAGAGATGCACAAAATATATTTCGACGAGTCGCAACACAGAGTTATGCAGTCACGCAAAGTTCCCACTATGGATGTTCACATATCTCCTGAACAGTTTGAAGAACGAGTGATCGTATCCGATGTGCACAAGCATCAAATAGCATTGGCCGATGCTACCAGAGCATATGCCAAAGCCACCAGCTTGAGTGTACGATTCTTGATAGCAGAGAACGAGCGCATAGCTAAGGAGTTACAAGCGGCCAAGCAGGGAGGAGAACAGGCCAGAGTAGATTTGAAGCAAGCAATACTGGATGAGTATCGTCCTTTGAGACAGTCGTGCAGATGTTGTATTCTAGATTCAGCACCGTGCATAAGTCAAGTGTCCATCTCAACGGTTGGCAGTAGCGCTGTGCTAGGAGAGCGTGCATCTTGTCAAATCTGCACATTGTTTTCGACCACATGCAAACATGTACAATGAGGTACAAGGGATCCCCATTTCATTTTCCAAATATGATGAAGCCAAAGGCGGTAGACTTGAAGGCACACATCTGGAGTCAGATCTAGAACTATGAGAACTCCCGCAGCTCATCACCATTTTGCAGGCTTCACATGCACGAATGTTCAGAAGCATGGATGTCATTATGCACATGCACATGATCCCATTTATTGGCACACTCACTGAGGCAAAGTCAAAGAACCAAGTCTGACTGGAGATGGAAATGTACTTTGATGAGTTGATGCGCGTAGACACCAGTGCAAACTTGGAGATCAACGCAGACACTATGCATCAGTATGTTGTTGGTCTGGATGCAATCAAGACTATGATGCACATGTTATCAGATGAGATGGATAGAGGTGCCAAATCAATGTACTCAGATGTAACGGAGGTGAGAGTTCACTTTCAAGAGGATGTCACCATTGAGCACACATACACCATAGCAGACTACCAATCTTGGCATCAGTTCACCACCGTGGATCATCACGAGGATGTCGAAGAGCTGGTCTTCCCACAACTATTTGAGTCTTAGTAATGTCTTGCACATCTTGGTCAAGCCTATTTTTTCTCACATTGGTACATGTGCAGATTGTAATGTAACATCTTGTAAGAGTGAAAGACCAAGTGTTGATAGTAGAATGTAACAGTCACGTATGAATTGAAAAGTCATGAGAGTAAGTGAAGAGTCACAAAGGGGAATTTCAAGGGTCACCCCACCCTTTGTTATTTATTAAACCTCATAACTCATTGTACAGGATTTTGGGAGCCAAGCTTCCTATAGGTGTATCTTAGAGAAATCTTGGAGTATATTGTACTGAGCCTTGGCTTCTCCACAGTGCAGAGCTAGTATATCTCTTTGGAGGAGCAGCTGGCAGTGACTGTAACGTTCCATTGTTGGAACTAGTGGTTGGTCATAGTTGTATGTATAATTGGAGCTTTCACTTTCTTAATATAACAAAACCAACACATTTCGTGCATATGTTGTTATTTTATTTCAGTTATCCTGGTTACTCTAATGATATATATATATATATATATATTTTATGCATGTATGTATGGACTTTTCTATATATGTTTTAATGAATCTTATCAAGATGTGTTGTTGGTTTAACCATCACTTTGGATCATTGGCTAACCTTCTTTCCAGCTTGTGATGTATCTCTCTTATGTGTTCCCTTTCAAGCCACGTTTTGTCACAGGTTTCTAAGGAGCACACTCATACCCCCGTTACGTGTGTTAGACCCACTCATGCACCTTCCTTGACTTGCTACACATGTCACACCCTTGCTACCAACATAGACATATTACTCACCTCTGTGTGCAACCGCGGTCAAGGTGATACCGTACTACCCAATTGCTCAGACTCCTACACCAAATGGTCTGAGGTCTAGTTGGGACTTCTTACCGAGGAGATCCCCTAACATGTTGGCGGGTCCATCACCGTCAACATTTCTAGTGGTAGAAGGAGGGCCAGATGACAAGTTGAGTCCTCACATCCTATTTTGAATCTTTACATATCTGTCAAGGATATCATTAGACTCCTCCCTCTGCAATGTATGTCCAATGCTGAACCTGTCAACATCACAAGGGATTTTTATAATCTCTTATCGAAATTCACGTACAATGGTGAAGGCGAAGTGGCCTGGCTTGAGTACTTACACAACTTCCTTGCATTCCTTGAGGATGTAGACGAGTTCTATGAAGAAGAGGTCAGTTTGTTTTTTCACACGCACTTCGCAAATCCCCACAATGATGGTGCCAACCTGCCTCACAGTTGTGTGCACTCACTTCAACAGTCCTGTGATCTAATTGAATCTACTTTCCATCATTTTGATCCTAAACCTCTTGAAAAAAAATTGTTAAAACAACATAATACTCGGCAAGAATCTCCTGTGGATTTTTGGCAGTGCTTCCTTGTACTTCAATTTGAAGCTCTGAAAAACCAGATGAAATTCCAATATCTTTGGGACAGATTCAAATATCGTTTGAACAAATCACTGGATCCTAAGATAAAGTTGAAGTTAAAACCCCACTTAGAATACTTCAATGATGAAGCTATGCAATCACAAGTGGACACAATCACTGCCACCGGTGACTATCTGCCTTCCCCTCATCAAACAGTTTCACCACCATAGAGTGATGTGGAAGTGTTGAAAATAACAACAAGAAATGCTAAAAATAGCACTACTATAAATAGAAGTTTGGGTACCAGTGCTGGATTGAGCAACAGGGAATGAAAAATGGAAGTGCTAAAAATAACATTCTATTTTTAGCAGTTCAGGATGGATTCCAATTTTAGTCAGTCCCTGGACTAAAATAGGAAGTAAAATTCGAATTTGAACTTAACAGCTATTTGAAAATAAATTAATTAATTCACCATGAGTTAATTAGTTGTAAAATATCAAACATGAAGTCTATGTGAGGACATGCAACAATTTCTCCAATAATTGAGGAATTTATCCATCAATTAAAGAGATAGGGATGAGTTCTAATTTGAGTTGTAATTAGTTGGCTCAATTAACTGATTCAAGTCCAGTTAGATTGATTTAAACAATTTGTTTAAATTAATATGAGTTCAGTTAGTTAATGCATGCTTGCATATAACTGCTGCACTTCAGATAACTAAATATTCTCTCATGAATAACTCATGCATGTCAGTTTAGACAGAGACCCATTTGAGATCAGAGGAGGGACAATGTACTATTAGTTGGATGGATTTTTCCTATAAAGGAAACTCATCCACGAAGAAGGATTTATCTCCTTCAGGATTGCGAAATTGGATCATAGGTTAGTAAGTGTGTGAAGAGGCCAATTCACACAAGTGGCTGCACTGGACCCCAAGGAAAATTGTGCAAAGAAATAGGAGGCTTGGAGGGCAGAGGAGAAGGTTTGAAAGAGGCCTTTGACTGTCTATGAGCAGCAGAGGGATTGCAGAGAGAACATGATAGCTTGTGAGTTGATTCTTTTTGTAATCCAAACTATATTTCCACTTGTATGATAATACAAAGTTGGGGTTTTAGGCTGAGGCTTTCCCCGGGTTATTTCTTCTGTGTTATGTGTGATGGCTTTTCATTCTTAGTTATATGTATTCTCATTGATCGTGCTCAAATTGATTAAGCTTCCGCAAAGTGTTGTAGAAGTAGATCTTGTATTGTGTTTAAGTATATTGCATAATCTATTGATCTACAGTGGGAATTTCTACATGGTATTAGAGAAAAGTTGATCAAGGCAAAGAACTGTATACAAGGAGGAGAAGTTCGAAGTTTGATTCCTGAATACAGAAAGTTAGTTCTTATCACATCTCTATTTCACCTATGGCATTCAATGGTCTAAGACTCGAGTATGCCCTTGATGGTAGCTCGAATTATATAGCCTAGAAGGACCGCATGGAGGCAGTGTTAGAGGAAAATGGTCTAAAGGACTTCATTGATGAAGAAGTCCCCAAGCCGACTGATGCTAATCAACTGGTGGAATGGAAGAAATGTGTGGCTAGAGCAAGGAGAATCCTCCTGGAGGGAGTTCGAGACCACATTGTCTCAAGCCTCCGTGGGAAGGATACACCAGTTTCAATGTGGAAAACATTGAAACTATATATCAGAATAGCAACGATCAGAGGAAGCTGGAATTGAAGGACAAGCTTCGGAAGATCAAGTGTGAAAAGGGTGACACGATCTCTATGTATCTGAACAAGCTCACCACATGCAGGGATGAACTTGGAAGTGTAGGGATCATGACAAATGATGATGACATTATGAGTCTTGCAATCCTCGGTCTTCCTAAGAGCTGGCATAGCTACCAGGACTCGGTTAATGGAAGAGAGAAACTGCTAGATTAGGAATGACTTTTTTCATATCTGATGTAGGAGGAGATAAGAAGAAGCACCAGAGATGGTTCTTCATCCATGGAGGATGAAGAAAATTGCGCCTTAGCAAGTAAGGCAAAGGTGGGAAGAAGTTTGACAAATCGAAAGTGTGATGCTTTCGTTGTCATGAGGTGGGCCATTTTGCTACAAATTGTCCACTAAGGAAATCTAAGAAGGGATCCGTGGAAGGATCAGAAGGTGAGGCACTGGCCTCATAGTTCGAGTTGGATTTCACACTATTCGCATGCATGGTTTCATCCATCATGGGAAGTGGTTGGTTTCTTGACAGTGGAGCTTCTTTCCACATGACCAGCGACAAGAGTTTGTTCAGTACTTTGAAGGATAAAGATCTCAAGATACTCATAGTGATGGGTAATGATGAAAAGTATAGTGTCTCAGGTGTAGGCACGGTTGTTTTTCAAAGGGAGCATGGAGCTCGCATTACCTTGACCGATGTCAAGTATGTACCAGGACTAAAGAGAAATTTGGTGTCGATCGCGATGCTGGAAGAAAGAGGCTATGATGTTGTCTTCAGTAAGGGAAAGGTTTTCCTTAGACATATCATCACTAGACAAGTGAAGCAGATCAGTGCACGGGTCAGGAACCTGTATGCTCTTGAGGTTCAAGATGGATGCAAAGCCTTAAGGAGCAAGGCAACTGATGGAGACTTGGTGGTTGAGAGGGAACATGACCTCTCAACATGCAGTGCCAGAAGAAGTCTCAAACGATTGTGGAGGAGCCACGATTGGTGAAGCAACTTTAGGAGGTTGTGGAGCAGCCACAACTAGAGAAGTTGAGAGGAGATCGAGTAGAGACATCTACTCATGCAGAGACCTCCAGTAGGGGGGAATTTCGAGCCAGGTGGGCAGAGGGATCACATGCATCCATACCTCTAATTAGGAGGTGGGGCGATGTGGAGTGATCATCCCAAGAAGGCTGGAATAAGGGTAGGATCCTTGAGGTACCCAACCTCTTTGATTCGACTTTGCTATAGAAGCCCTAACGAGGAGTAGCAGGAGTGGATAAGTGGGTAGAGACAGATGCAGATGGAGAAGGCAGAGAGAGCTATAGTGCAGGAGTCCCAAGACAGTGTAGAGCTAGCAGGCTGCAACAATGCGAGAGGCACAGGAGTGTTGCACTAATGTAGGATGACACAAAGAGGTGTGCAATGGTGTGAGATGCATGGAGTGTTTCAGTAGCATAGAGGTCAGAGAGGGAGCACTTGTCAGCAATGGATAGAGCTTCAGCATCAGAGTATGTTTCTAGCCCAATAGAGAGGTCAGTTGGGAGTTTTTTTTGTTTCTAGAGTTGCTGGAGCAACCACACTTGGTAGAAGTATTGTATGTAGAACATTCCAAAGGTACAGGATCGAGTTTGAGTTGAAGCCTTTCTTGTTGAGAGGGAGTGTTAAAAATAGAAACAAGAAATGCTAAAATAGCACTTCTATAAATAGCAGTTTGGGTACCAGTGCTGGATTGAGCAACAAGGAATGAAAAATGGAAGTGTTAAAAATAACATTCTATTTTTAGCAGTTAAGGATGGATTCCAATTTTAGTTAGTCCCTGGACTAAAATAGGAAGTAAAATTCGAATTTGAGCTTAACAGCTGTTTGAAAATAAATTAATTAATTCACCATGAGTTAATTAGTTGTAAAATATCAAACATGAAGTCTATGTGAGGACATGCAAGAGTTTCTCCATTAATTGAGGAATTTATCCATCAGTTAAAGAGAAAAGGATGAGTTCTAATTTGAGTTGTAATAAGTTGGCTCAATTAACTGAGTCAAGTCCAATTAGATTGATTTAAGCAGTTTGTTTAAATTAATGTGAGTTCAGTTAGTTAATGCATGCTTGCATATAACTGTTGTACTTCAGATAACTGAATATTCTCTCATGAATAACTCATGCATGTCAGTTCAGACAGAGTACCAGTTGAGATCAGAGGAGGGACAGTGTACTATCAGTTGGATGGATTTTTCCTATAAAGGAAACTCATCCATGGATAAGGATTTATCTCCTTCAGGATTGTGTAGTTGGATTAGAGGTTAGTGAGTGTGTGAAGAGGCCAATTCACACAAGTGGCTGCACTGGACCCCAAGGAAAATTGCGCAAAGAAATAGGAGGCTTGGAGGGTAGACAAGAAGGTTTGAGAGAGGCATTTGACTTTCTATGAGCAGTAGAGGGATTGCAGAGAGAACACGATAACTTGTGAGCTGATTCTTTGTGTAATCCGGATTATATTTCCACTTGTATGATATTACAGAGTTGGGATTTTAGGCTGAGGCTTTCCCTGAGTTATTTCTTCTGTGTTATGTGTGATTGCTTCTCATTCTCAGTTATATATGTTCTCATTGATTGTGCTCAAATTGATTAAGCTTCCGCAAAGTGTTGTAGAAGTAGATCTTGTATTGTGTTTTAGTATATTGCATAATTTGTTGACCTACAGTGGGAATTTCTACATTGATAACATGCACACATGTTTGTTCAACTGTCATATCCTCCTAGCATCACTTCTCTCAATTTTCATGTAGATTTGGATGCGAATCCCATGGGTTGTCACACACATTTGTTACCTCAGCCTTCGTCTTCATCTTCTACTGATCCACTGGATTGCACTATCTCGTGTTCTTCTGTTCTGGACTCTACACCTGTTTTGAATGAGGATCAAGTCATCAACGAAGTTGGTGCTGCACAACCAACCTACGCTGTCATTCACGATGAGTATGAATGGTATCCTGAGCATCAACCTAGGATGAAGGATTACCTCCTTCTATCTGCGCCTTCTCTACTTTTTCCTACATCTTTAGTGATTCTTCCATCTCCGATTTCCCTTGTGTAAATCCATCCACGAATGCACCCATTGTTGATCATCTGCAGAACACACCTAATGTCAATTCATCATTCGACGACGGAGAGGACAAATTCTTCATTGAAAATCCACTTGAGTTTTCATCTGCTTTTTCCTGAAATGCAGAGGGTGAACATTATTGGTTCTCATCTACCCCTCTGTTTGATTTATCTGATCATGAGAATGTCGCTGAAATCATTGATTTTTTTTATTGTATATGTCGTGATCTATTTACTCTCGTATTCGATCACGATGATGATTCTATCGTTGTTGATATTTCAAATCCACTTTTTTATGATTATCTATCTGTCAACAAAGTCGAAACCGCACAGATTGTCGAGGCACTTCATCCCAAGTTGATGGTTATGTCAAGCCCTTACTGTCTTGAGGTTGGTTTCACTTCTGATCAGGAAATTGTTGAAACACCCAAAGATGAACTAGTAGGAACTAGTAATGTATTAACCTCCAAAGATGAACTATCACTATATTCATTAGTAAAATAATGATGTGACTTTATTTCAACTAAACTTACTAGTTTATCACAACAATTAAGAGATGTTACAGACATATTTTCATATATATATATATCATTTTCTTTTCATAATTTGAAATTTGAAACTTGTAAAGGAGACTCCTAGTGTTTGTAAAGCTAAGGAATTATCAAGTTCATTTAAAGGTTCAGCAAGGTCATGAAATATATCTAGACCAAATGGTGAATTATGTATATATTGTTCCTGTTTATGATAAGAGCAAACATGAACTTGAAAACATTGAAACAACTCTTCTTCTGAAGGAAGATCATTGAGGTGAACCTAGAATATAGTGACTTAAACATAGTGTAAAACTCTTCTATCGATTCATCTTCAAACATAGTAAGTTTTCCTATTTATGAACACAAATGATCATAATCATAACACTCATGACCTGAAAGAAAAATGTCAATGAAATGTTTCCAAGAATATGCAGATCTATTTAAAAGCACATCATACCATTCTTGAATCCTTCCTCAGAACAAATGAGTGAACGATCTGCAAATTTCATTTTCTTCAACAATAATAAAAGAGCTGCACAAATGTGATTGATAGTAGAAATTCCACTTTCACCATCGTATAACAAATTAGAGAAATATTTGATTTGATCTTTAGGTAGTTGTTTGGTAGGTCTAGATGATGTAACAGCATGACACAAATATGGAGCTATAATAAAAATAATAAAGTAATTCAAACCAGGCTCAAGATCGATATAATATCTATGACCCTCCTTCTAGCGCTAATTATGTTGATGCCTAGAAATGTCTTGGCTCAACATGGGAGAAATTTCCTAGTCAGAGTCGCAATTAGAATCATTTTCGTTGAAATGGAAATCCTGGATGGTTCAATGGGTCTCCAGTTACCCGTGTCCTAAGACTATCCTATACTAAGCAATCCTATATGTACAATTGTTTATATACAAGGCCTTTAGTTTGCATATGTGCGATGGTGATTGTGATTAACAAACTGAAGGAAAAGGAATCATGCATATGTAATTCATTTAGAAAATGATGATTCCTTTCAAATGACTGAAACCAAGGCTTAGTCTAGCCACAATGGGACTCGCTCCTATGAAAGGAGGCTTTGAAAGAATAAAAAAAATTGATGTAAGTGCAACTACAAATTACTTCTAAAATGCAAATAACAAAAGAAAATCTATCTTGACAAAGAGAAGGATAACCTCGATCTTACCCAAGATCTAAAAATGTCTAATACAAAGGTAAAGACTATTCTCGAATCAATAATTAGGATTTACTTGCAAGTCACTAAATAGTTTAATCTCCTCCAAATGATTAAAGCAAACATACAATGAAAAATTCCAATAAGCAGTTATCAAAGGTTTCTCATGCATATATCTATATTCAATCCTTCAAAGTGAATTCACTATAAGGTTTATGGTGTACAAAAGAAATATTTCATTTTAAATCCAATATAAGGAATAACAAGATGGGATTTCTAATAAACAATAAATAGTTATTATTTATCACAATCTAATCTCCATGAATTCACTGTTAATCCTAATCTAAATATTATTTTTCTTTAGTAATAATATTTAACATTTGTGTTTAATAATAATATTTGTGTTTTCGTGGTGCATAAGTGTGAACATTTTTATTTAATAATAATATTTGTGTTTTTGTTGTGTGAAAGCTCATTGTGTGGAGGTCCTTGCAAAATCATAAAACAAATGCACATAAGCATAAAATTGTTTACTATAGAAGATAGTGCATTTAATGGTTGTTGCCATGATACATTGGTAAAACATAAATTAAAAAAAAACAAGGTTAATTACATCCTATTTAGTTCTAGTTAATGATTTTTGGTCTATTCTTGCATATGATCCTGTTATTTATAAATGTTCAGAGATCATTTTTTCCCCTCTCCCATAGCCCACATAAAGGACCTGCAACCACATCAATTTTGGCATCATTGGACAAAGCAATAGCATAATAGTGTTAGTGTCAAAGCACTCGCCGACATAATGACCACTCACAAAATTAACATTTTTCCGATTTTAAAATGATTTGTTAAGAACTAGTAAATACAAAAAATAAAATGCCCTCCACTACAGGAATTATGCCCCATTAGTGAATAGAAAATTAGAAATAAGATTTCCAAAAAATTGAAATTCGACACACTTTGAGGCGAGGCGAATTCTATAGTCCCTCACCATGACTAATAAGAAATTTGAGGTTGAAAAAAATTATTATAGATATTAGTTTATGAGAATTATAATAAAGATAAAAAAATTACGAAATTGTAAAAAGAAGTTATAAATTTAATTTGAATAAGATAAAAATAAATGTCAATAAAAAATAAAAAATAAAAATATTATAATTACAAAATAATAATTATAACAAATGATTAATTCATATGCATTTATATAAAAACTCAAATTCTATATGCTTATTTTTTTTAACAAATGTTCTATTTAATCACCTATTCTTATAATTTATATAAATATCTGTACTAATTTTAACCTAATTCTCAAGTTTGTAAGTGGGAGTCTCTCCCATTGCGAAGTATCATTATATGCAAATTGAGAGCATGGAAATTTTAATCTTGGTTTTAGTACTCCACAATATTAATGATGTTGTTCGTCTAAAGATCTTGTTCCATTGGCATTGTTAGGAAATGAAATTTGCAATATATTATTGTGCTTCTCTCTCTTTCCATCTTCCAGACAACTTTCTAGGAGAGAACCTACAGAGTTTGGTTCATCTCTAAAAAACTAGTGAGGAAGGACCTCCCATTTCCAATTTGGACCATAGTTTTAAAGAAACTTACTCTCAAATCGCTTGAGGGCTTGGCTCCCAAAGCTGCCACTCTTTCCTTGCAAGCTCGTTGGGCACTTCGTTGTTTCGAGCTCAACCTTATTGTATGAATGGTTATGGTACCTTTCGACATTCCACAAAGCATTATGCCACTGTTAAACTATTAAGTCATGTCTAGGAGCTTTCCCTCTACACACAGTCACACTTATTCCTCTCTAATTCCCTATTTGTTTTTCTTTCCATTGTATCATTTCTTGTACTTCCAACCATTATAGGGGTTTAATGTTAATGATATGGCTACTTTTATGTGCATTTCCTCTTTGGGCTCTTCTCTCTGGCTTGTGGCTCTCTTTCTTTGGTAGTGAGTCCCCCTTTACGCACCTTTCCTTGTTTGATCCCCTCCCTTCTCTTTTTTTAGCAGTTAATCTCTCCCCTTTGTCCTCATCGCATTCATGACTCAAACGTCCTACTCCTTGACTCTCATATGTGTGAGTCTCTGTCAGCCCCCTAATATCAACCTTCCATGTCATTGGCCTTGTCTTGTTTCTTATGATCCCATCATGCCTCGTCAACTTGCACATGTCTGTAGGGGATAAACATACTACTAGGAATGAGCTAGCTGAGGAAGTACACATAATCATCATTGATTGAAGGAAATTGTTGTTTGGTTCATAGATATCACCCCAAGCCCTATTCAGGATGAGCTCACTAGTGCCAAGAGACAGGGTACTTCCTAAAGGAACCACCTCTCGAATACTAAGGTTCTAGCTGAGTTGGCTCATTGGGTGTCAGAAATTAGGAATACACATGGATGCCTTAACCACTACATGCAGATTGTGGATTTGTATTGTCATATGAAATTCCTCTTAGGTTGGGTTCTTCTAGACATATATAAGCATCATAAAGACCTTCTACACTCCATGGAGCACTTGCATAGCCATATGAAGGACCTAGATCAATATTGGTGCACATTGAGCAGCACCTTGACATCTCTCTCCTTGCTAGAGGCACCCCAAGTAACAATAGGGATCTCATCTAGGTCACAACTACTAATTCAGATGCCTATATTTAATCTCTTGCTATATCCTTGGTTTCTTCTTCACCTTTTTTTTTCAATTTGTTTACATGGTCGTAAAGGCACATATTTTGGTCTTTGTATGGTAAATTTTGAACTCCTAAGCATTTTAATGTCTTCTACTTCTCTAACGAAAGTAAATTTTGGATATGGTCAGAATTTTCCTAATGTTCAACTAAATAAAATTTTTGAGTACTTTCGTGTAAATTCTCGTTTAAAAAACAATACAATATTTACCTAACCAAAAAAACTTAATTAATATTTATTTCTCTTTTATTTTATTGAAGTTGTGTATGAACATCTTAAATATAAACTTAATTTTCATTTTCCATTAATACTTTTTTCTTTTGGATATAAGCCACCACCATGGATCATCATTTATATGAATTAGGATAGATAATTTTAGTCAATTTTTTTTTAAACGTTAAAGAAATTATACATCTTAATTATAAACCATTATTCAATTTAATTTTGATTTTATAGTAACAAAAAATAATATTTTTTATATAGATAATTTGGATGTTGTTTTGATTTTATAAATCAAAAAATAATATTTATTAATTTTAAATTATTTATATAAATTAATTTGGATGTTCTTTTAATAGATAGAATTTAATATAATTTAGTTTTCCATAAATAAATAATGTAAACAAGCCACCCAACTTTACTTGATTATTTAATTTTTCAATATAATCTAGTTCACTATGGTTATTCAACAAAAACTGCGTGACCATTATACTTTGTATTAATTTTAAATTAAGATGACTTTATATTAATTTTAAATTATGATAAATCTAGGTTACGTTTATACTTCGTCACCAAAATCTAGCGACTTATCATTTAAATTGTAATTAAAAAAATAAAAATAAAAACCTCAAAACCCAAGAAAAACCCCTTAAACATTTAACTTATAAAGACCTTACTACTTAAAATTGTCATCTTTCCTAAATTTTAATGAAATTTTCACCCGACCTGAAAATCTACCTAAAAATCGACAAAACCCAACCATACTAAAATCAACTAAACCCTACTAAAGACCAACCCTAACTGGCCTCTTTAAATTACGCTCTACTAAAACCTGTAGTATCGAAAACCAAGTGTGAATTTATTAATCTGCGAAGAAGGGTAACAACATAATACTCTTGCAACAGTAATATGAGGTTAAAGTGTAATTTGTTAGATAGTTTTGGTTATAAGAATAGGCGATCTCATAGTGGGAGTCTCAGCTGTTGTTGAGGCATATATTTTTTGCTATTGTATCGCTTGTAGGCGATTACACATAGCCTAAATTTATAATGACAGCCAATTAAATTTAATCTTAAATCTGTTCAAAATAACTCTCACCAATTACTAATTATTCTAGATTTAAAAAAAAACATAATACTTCCTACATCCCATATCGCTTCGCTGTTATTGACACGGCATCACGAATACAAACCAATACTCTACTAATTACTCGGAATCTAATCCGTTATTATCTCGTATATCCCTATTGATAGTGAAAGTTACATATTCCCATCCCACCGATCAATGGGCCCTCATTCTATGAATTCCTAATTATTGAAAAAAACAGTTATGCTCCAGTGGTTGAAATCAGTTTGCCATTTCATTCACCTGGGTACAAGTGGTTGAAATCGGCATGCCATTTCATTTGTATTTTGTGATATGGCTTTTCATAGTAGGTTGAAAAGATAGGGTTTTTTTGGAGTGTGATATTTAATATATTTTTTTAGTTTATTAAAATAATTTTTAAAAATATTTATGAAATATAAATTAATTAATTTTTTATATGAGTTTTAGTTTTTATTGAAAAAATGATTTAAATGAAATTGCTCTGAGGGTGAGAATCATATGTGAAAATAATAAGTTATTAGGTTTAATTGAATATCTTATAAGAGTTGTTGATTAATTAATTTATATGATGATTTTTTTTAGTAAATTTGGTGGGACTATGTCTTCATCTTGTCCAATATATAACTCCATTAAGGCGAGAAATTGAAGCTGTGATTTCACATCAAAAATACATAATACCTTAACAAAAACACCCGATCACTATCTATTTAAAAACCAATATAAATTTTAATTTAATTTTATCAAATAAAATAATTTAAATAGATTAAATTTTAAAATAAAAATTCTACTAACAAAAAAAATATGCCACAAAATATCTATGTTCAATAAAATACTAACAAAAAAAAATATGCCACAAAATATCTATGTTCAATAAAATATTTCACAATGTTAATAGTAACATCTCACCAGCTATGCTCAACCAATTGTAACAATCAAAAATCAATGGTGTGAAAGCGATTTAGTGGATTTGATTCCACACATATATAATAGAGTATTCCTGTACGCTTATGGTGCTTTTGTCTTTTTTATTTCGAGAATTGATTGACAATGCATTCTATTGCAGGTGTTTTTTCTGATGCCGTGGACAATATGTGCCACAACTCACAAGTACCTCTGTTTCATGGATCTTTGGCTGGACTCCATTCTTCTTCCTTCCTCGATTCTCAATAGTAAATTGGACACGCGGCCCCGTGATTACAAAACCACTCATGTTCGTCCGTTCCGTTGCTATTTATTTTTAAACCCGGGAGGGTGGTGTCTCGTGTAATTCGTGGCAAAATGATGTAATATTGGAATGGTGTGTGATGAGACGTAATGAGATGTCCAATATTTTTCCAAAATTTATTCAGCTTAGAGGACCTTTTTCACAATTCAGTAAAAGGAAAATGTTTAAATAATAAGGTCGATATATAATATATTAATTTATTATAAAATATAAAATAAATAAAAACCATAATATTAATTTTATGTATAGATATATATATTTTGATAATTCAGCATATATAAAAATGTTATAATAATTTATTATTATTTTATTATATTAATAAAGATTTTAACTTATGAGATTATTATTTTTAGTCTTTAAGATAATAACAAATCAATGTTTATTATCTTTTTTATTTTATGATGCATTTTATTGTGAGTTGGTTACTTTTTTGGGAAGTTTAATTTTCTCAAAATGGTTTCAATCCTCACTCCTTCTCCTTGAAGTTTGAACAGTGACTTGGTGGGACAAAACCTCATGCAAATTAACTGGTGGGGACTAAACCTCATGCAAACTAACTCGTCTATATTTTATGGGTAATTTTTTCCTTTTATGTTAATTTTGACTTATTAAAAAATATAAATAATTGAAAAGTGAATTTAATTTAATATCATGAATTGATCTTTTATAAACATTTATTGTATGATAAGTTAAGTGTTGTTAAAAGAGAGAAAGACGAAATTAATAATTGCTTGAGAAGGGGTGGTAAGAACTTACTAGTAGTTCATGTTTTTTCTTATTTAAAATTATGCAAAACACAATTTGGATAGAATTAATAGTTTATTTTTGGTATGGTACTTGGAAAGTGCAATGTGTTGTACAATTTTTTTTTTTCCTCAAAGCAATATAGCATGATAAAGGAACTTTTAAAACAATGTGATATGTCATGACCAAATGCATTTTAAGTGAAATATGCATTGTGCCACGATGAAAGGAAGTTTGATAAAGTATAATGTATTGCATGAAAAAAATTCAATGTCTTGTAAATTTTCATGACAAAGGAATCTTTGGAAAGTTTTGGAAAGTGTGATGTGCCACACAAAAATAATCTCTATAATGTGATATGTTACAACATAAGAAGGTTTGGAGTGATGTAATATACTATGGCTCAGAAGTATTTTAAGTGTGATAAACACTTTATTGCAATGGAGGAAAAATTAAGAAAGCTCGATGTGTCACATGGAAAGAATCTTTGATATGATGTGATGTGTCACATGGAAAGCATATTTGACATGATGTGATGTGTCACATGGAAAGAATCCTTGAGATGATGTGATGTGTCGTAGCCAAAGGTGTTCAGGTGTGATATGTATTGCTACAATGACAAAAAAATTGAGAAAGTGCAATGCGTCACATGAAAAGAAACTTTGGCATGAAGTGATATGTCACCACAAATGAAAACTTGGACAAATGTGGTAAGTTGTAGCCAAATAAAGCTTACATTTGATATGGGAAAAGCAAACAAACTTTTGGAAGATATGAAAAGTAGTTTTCAAGCAAGGCAAAATTGTTCAGTGCAAATTGGTTTGTATCAATAACCTTTTAAAACTTAGAAGCCTATATTCCATTATGTAACTCTTGTCATGATATCCTTGCATCTAGCATTAGGCTAGCTCGATGTGTCACATGGAAAAAATATTTTATATGATGTGATGTGTCACATGGAAAGAATATTTGACATGATGTGATGTGTCACATGGAAAGAATCTTTGACATGATGTGATGTGCCATAGCCAAGGTTTTTTTAGGTGTGATTTGTATTGCTACAATGAAATTTTTTTGAGAAAATGCAATGCATCGCATGAAAAGAAACTTTGGCATGAAGTGATATGTCACCACAAATGAAAATTTGGAGAAATGTGGTATGTTGTAGCCAAATAAAGCCTACATTTGATATGGGAAAAGCAAGCAAATTTTAGGAAGATATGAAAGGTAGTTTTCAAGTAAGGTAATATTGTGCAGTGCAAATTGACTTGTATCAATAACCTTTTGAAACTTAGAAGCCTTTCTTCCATTATGTAACTCTACCATAATATCCTTGCATCTAGGAGTAAGCTAGCTCGATGTGTCAAACAACAAGAATCTTTTATATTGTGTGATGTGTCACATGGAAAGAATATTTGACATGATGTGATGTGTCACATGGAAAGAATCTTTGACATGATGCGATGTGTTGTAGCCAAAGGTGTTTTAGGTGTGATATGTATTGCTACAATGACAAAAAATTTCAAAAAGTTTAATGCATCGCATGAAAATAAACTTTGGCATGAAGTGATATGTCACCACAAATGAAAAATTGGAGAAATGTGGTAAGTTGCAGCCAAATAAAGCTTACATTTGATATGGGAAAAGCAAGCAAATTTTTGGAAGATATGAATAGTAGTTTTCAAGCAAAGCAATATTTTGCAGTGCAAATTGGCTTGTATCAACAACCTTTTGAAACTTAGAAGCCTATATTGCATTTTATAACTCTACCATAATATCCTTGCATCTAGAATTAAGCTAGCTATGTCATCAATCATATGGAGGAAAAATCCTAGTGAAGGTGACTTTGGGGAATCACCCTCCTCAACCATAGTCAAATGGAAGGGAAACATTTGGAAAGGTTTTCAATATTATTTAAACAAATATACACTATATAAAGGGGGCATATAATTAGGGTTTGTCATTCTAGAAGGCATTTATTTTGGGAGAGGTTACTCTATAGAGGGATTTTACATAGTCCCTTATAAACTAGGAATTTATATATTGAAATTATTAATAAGGTTTCTTTCACCACAAGTTGTTCAAGAGATGAAGGGTCGATTTCTTTCCAACAAGTAGTTTGATGAATTCAGGTCATTCATTTCTTCCTACCCAAGCTAATTTGGGTTTTTTGATACCTTTTCTATTATTTTAAAGTTTAAGGTTTATTTGTTCAAAATAAATAATAAATTGATGTATAAAAGGCTCAAATTCATGAAGTTGTGATGCGGGAGAAACCAGCAACAAAGCAAACAAACTAGACGAGAGGATCAGAACAAAAGAAAGCGTGATTTAAAGCAGAAAAATAGATTTAAAAAGGATAAAGCAGATTTAAAGCGTGCATGCATGAAGCTTTTGTGGAGAAAATAAGGAGAGGATAGGATTGATCCTTCCTAAAATTATTATATAATTGTAATACCATAGGGGTGTAGGAATATCTGTTTGTGAGGAATCTTGTGAGGTTCAAGATGTAGCCGAGCGTGAGCTCGTTTTAAGGCTGAAATGCCTTAATTTTGTAACAGTTTTGTGATATATATATATATATACCTGGGTTTAATGTATGTTGTGCCCATTTATACGTTTATGTGTGTTTGATAATTGGCTTAATTTCGTGTTGTTAACTTGTGATCTACATTGATCACTTACAGGATCAATGGCAATTTGAATTGCTTGCGTAACTATTGAAGTGCCTGTGAAGGCCACACAGACGGATGGTATCGAAACAAGAAATAACGGTATTCGTGTGGTAGGAGAAGCGAAGAAGAAGAAGTCCCTCCTCCTCCTCCAAGAAGGCTTCTGAAGCATCAGTCATGGTCGAGTGAATCGTGTCGGGAGGAGGCTTGGATTTGGAAGAAGGATCAACAATCGAAACTGAGAAAGTCCAAGAGCCTTATGTTGAAAATAACACTGAGAGGGGGGGTGAATCAGTATTATCTAGTCCTTTTAACAATTCTTCCTTATTTATACTTTGAATTATTTTTGCATATCAGTACCATAAAGCAATGAGCATGAACAAGAAAAACAGACAGTCACATCAAAGAACA
>APFE030257389.1:0-37738 GCA_000404065.3 Pinus taeda
AAGCTCAAAGTCATAGAGGAAGTAATTTCCCATGTAATATCACTACAAACTATGGGGAAATGGTGGTTTGATAGAAAAATCAATGACCCTTCTCTTAAGGCTGAGTTCCTTCAAAGAGAGGAACAATTGGAAAAGAAGGGTAGGGTAATTGGTATATTTTGACTCCCTCAGCCATGGGGAGATGTTTCCCTGTACATTATTGAGTATATCACCTACGAGGGAAGGGAGACAATCATATTTAACTACCATTTTTCATTGTTGAACCACTTGCATCACAGGAAGCTGGTTAACATTCCATATTTTTTGTTAGAGAACATCAGGCACATGTCTGCAGCTGTAAACATTGTTGCACACAACGAGACTTATGTCACCAATCATGGTCTAATCAAATTGATTTTATTGTACACCTTGGAATGACAAGGTAGAAGCTAGGAAGAATTCATGAGTAGAAAAGTAAGGACCTCTCGCAACAGGTGAACTAAAGCCCCTGACACCCCTAAAGAAGCAGAGGAAATTGGAAGGGTCGAGAAAAGGTCATTAAAGAAGCTGGTAGGCAAAAAAATACCAAAGAAATGGGTAAAATTCAGTTCGTTGTCGAAACCTTCACATTCATCCAGCAAAGGATTGAGCAAGGATACAGGGTAGTAGATAGAGGAGGAATAACTCCATTCAGAAGAACACCCTCTTCTAGGTATGAACGAGACCCAGTCTTTGCTGCTTAAAATCAAAAGCTTACAAGAAGAAAATAAAAAATTAAAGCAGTGATTAGAAGAAAGTAGAGTTGAAGTAAGCATTCTAGGTCTGGATACTCTGGTAGAAGCAGTGCAAAAAATGAGGGTGGATTCTGCACAAGGTCCTTTGTATGCAGGATGCACCATAAACCTAGAAGGAGCTACATATAAAGTTTGTGTTGCAAGCACCACCTTGATGGAGGCCCAAACCGATCCCTAGGAAGTTGTTACACAAGAATCTATTGACGATGTTGTTGATTTACAAAAGCCAACAGTTGAAAGAGAGCATTCCATGGGTGGCAACCTGGGAGCTAATACACAAGAACCTACCGATGAGACTATTGTTACACAAAAACTAGCAGCAGAGGCAGAAGCTAATGAGGGGTGAAAAGAAGAGACTACTACACAAGAACTCGTTAATGACACTATTGTTACATAAGAACCATCAATCAAAATAGAGAAGCTCAATCCTCAGGATGCTATTACACCCCCAAGTGATAGTGCATGTAGAGGAACACAGGGTTTTCAATCAGGATGGCGTTTTGAGAGAACTTTATTGATATCTGAGTTTCCGAAGTGGAAGTAGTAGGCACTCCTGTTGTAGGACGAAGTGATCTCACTGACAACACACCAGAAAGTTATAAAATTCTCAAGGAGAAATAGGTTGAGAAGGATTTGGTAGAAAAATGGGAAAGACAAGGGAAAGAGGTAGCTATGAAGAAGAAAGAAGAATAGTTGCAACTGTTACAGGATTAGCTTTGGGATTCGACAAATTAAAAAAACAAGTTGCATGAAATCACCCTAAATTTGTTAGGGTGTAGAAGGCCCTCTCCGCCCTATCGAATGTTTTCTGTGGGAATGATTTTCCTTATTTTAGTTAAATGCAGTGTATGAAAATAGACCCTATTTGGCTAATTCTACCCAAATTTTTTTGGATGTTTTCAATGCATGCAACTTCCAGGATCAAAGCTTTCTTTGTGAGTTTTTTCTTCATAACATGATTTGTGAACATGTCAGCACGCACATGGTTGCAAACATTCTTTCTTACATGGGCAATTTTTAGTTGTGTGCCTTCATTTCTTTCATGAACAATTAGATGGATGGGAATATGGATATGAAGTCATTGGATGTGAATGAAGAAAAAGCAACATGGATGATCCAGGTTGAACAAGGTATGGCTGCAAAATTGAGATGACTCTTTAGGAAATTTTTGAGTGATCCGAGTGTCTAGGAGTAGGCAGTTGTCTCTAGAAGGATTATTGTGAAGATCTAACTCAACCTTTCTGTGCAGATGAAGAGTCATGCACTAACAAGTTGCTATAAGCACACAAAGGTTAGTAGTGCAGAATTACCAAAGAGTGACTAGTTTTGTTTTCAAAATTTTATGGCTATTGTTTCACGGGTCCCAGAATATGCCTGGATTGTAGACTTATTGGCTACCTTTTGGATAGGACTCAGATTCAAATATCCTTTAATTTGGTTACTAGTGGAGGAATACCAGCCTTAGTATCAACTGTGTGATTACGAGGAGGAATCTTGGCTATATCAGCTAATGGCTAGTCAAGGATACATGGTTGCTGAGGAGGAATTGCATATGAACCATAACAGTAGGCCCTGAGGCACTTTTCATGGGGACATGCAATTGCTTCAGCTTGGGGGCGATGTTGGCTACATGATTTGTGCATATTTTGGATACGTTTTCCCCCCTATCCTTGACCATTTCACCTTTGAACCCGTGGATACCTTTTTCCTGGTTCTAAGAATTCATTTTTGTCAAAACATATTATTTTTCAATTTTAGTTAGATATGAATGAGGTGATATCCTTTCTTATGACTAACCATTGAAATTGTGGAAAAAAGGCTCTATGGTTATGTTTCTTTTAGGTGATTCTTCCAAGACCACAGCCAAAGGATGAGCATCAAATTTTGAGTACTTGTTGTTACACCCCAAACATTGTTGTTACACCTTAAGCATTATTGTTACACTGCAGGACATTAAATACTTTGCAACTGTCTAAAGACTATGGGTACTATTCCACATGAAAGTCGTCATGAAGATTGTATTATCCATAGGCAGCTAGGGAATCAAGATAGTTGTGTTTTTGAAGAATGATGTAACAACAATAATTCTTGTATTTAGAACTTTTTGTAAGAATTTATATTTTCTCTCTATATTGATGAGCATGAGAATCGTGAGATTCTCATGACTGATCCATTTCTTATTTTGGACACGTCAATATTATAAAGGGAACTCAGTTCCATGTAACAGAGGACAAGTATCATTATTTTTCTCCTATAATTCATAATCATTTATTAATACAAAGAGTAGCGTTGTTGATGCTTTCACAAATGTGGTGTTGAATTTTTATTAATTCGTAATTCATCCTTATGCCCTACTAGGGAGGAAGGGCCCTCCTCTTTAGCAGGGATTGCAGTAGAAGCAGTAGCATAGTGGTAGATCAGTTATTCTTCCTTTATGTAAGTGTGAAATTATTCCTATCGCTGTGTAATTTATAGAATGGGTTTATTTCTATATCCATATTATGATATGATGTCACATAGGATTGGGTTGAACATAATATTTAGTTAACCAACTTAGTTATTGGTGTGGTGTGCGGTGCCCCTTTCCTTTGGTAACATGAAGTGTGGTTTTGTCTCTGTAGAATGTTTTTGATTTCTGCATGAGTGTTATTTTCTGCAAGTAAATTCAGCGACATTGTTTTATCTTTTAATTTTACTCTTAGCTGAAGTGTATCGACACAAATAGTGCATACTCTTTTGAAATAAACAGACCTACCATGGGTTGACAATTAATGGTTGCAATTCAGTCATATTTACAATGATTAAATTGGCTCAAAGATATCCAACACCAAATTTCCTCCCATATCATCAGGGGGGAGCATTTGGAAACTAACAACACACTCACTTTGCTCATCCCTAAAAAACCCCATTGGGGAGTTGCAACCATGAAGAAGGAGGTTATGGAATTCTTGAAAGGTGTGATCCTTAAGAGAGGGAGTCCATGGTTGTGCAATATTAAGAGCTTCATCAATGCTCCCTACATTATCCAAGAAGTTCTCCACCTTATTGGTTGAGCACCGAACTAGAATTTGTGAGAGAGGGGATTTCATTCTCATGAGACAATTCTTTATGTTGGAAACAAGGCGGTCAAAGGTGGATTTAGGAGCCTTTTGTGGTGGTTAAAGGAAGCAATCCAATTTTATGCATCTCAAAGTTGCCTCTCCATTATTAATTTATTTTAGTATTAGAATGGCTATATTTTTTAGAACAAGCATGGATATATTATTTTATTAAAAACATTGCACATTATATTTATTTATTTTGGTTTTTAAATTGAAGGTGTAGAACCAATTATTGAAGAGTGTAGCATAATTCAAACTTTTGCTTCTTGGTGCTCAGAAAACCTTGAACACATCATTAGTTTGATTGTGTTTACATATTGTTACAGATTGTTGTTCTTGATGCTCAGAAACCCTTTAACAATGAATATTGGTTATAGTATGAGATCCTTGTATGTTAGCCAGGCCAGGTTGTATGATTAACTTCTGAATACATTCAGTATTCTAACTACCTTCCTAGAAACTAACAGATAGTCGAAAAAAAAATATCCAACATATGATGGTATGTCCATAGAATGGTTAAGTTACTTGATATTTTTTCTCGTGGAAGCATCGACGAGTCAAGTGTGTCAATATTGTTGATCACACAAGTATGTCAATGATGGTCAAAATTTGTTGTGTCCTAAATGATCAAGTGGTAAGCTAAAAGTATTGGTGGAGAAAAAGCATAGTCTAGAAGATTCCAAAGTGGGTATTAGTGTTAATGAAGACCATCCGAGAGTACCAGACAAATATAATACTATTGTGGGAGTTGTTTTGGGAAACCTATAGGACAAGAAACCGTATGCAATTTATTATATAAGTAAAAACTTGACTCCTATTGAAATCAATTACATGGTGACCAAGAAGGAATTCCTTGCAGTAGTGCATGCCATTAATAAATTTCAGCACCACATCACAAGATATAAAGTTTTTGTACATATGGACCACTCTGCCATTTGTTTTTTGATGAAAAAACCAGTCACTAATGGTAGGATTACACAATGGTTATTGTTGTTACAGGAATTTGATATAACTATCTTGGATAAACATGGGAAGGATACTTTGGTAGTTGATTTTATTTCTAGACTGACTGTTGGTAGTTAAAGCATGCCTATTTAAGTTTCTTTTCTGGATGAATATCTTTTTGGTATTTCAGTTCACTCATTGTGGTATGCATACATAGCTAATTATCTTGTTGTAGGAAAAATCCCCCAACACATATCCTACAGGGAAAAGAAAAGGATCGTTCAACAAAGTGTTAGATACTCTTGGATAGAAGGAAATCTCCATCACACTGGGCCAGATCATCAGATCAGAAGATGTGTAAGGGAGGATGGCATTTTTTATATCCTTTGATATTTCCATGAGGAACCTTGCAGAGGTCAATTGTAGATAAGAGAACAGTATACAAAGTGCTCTCAACGGGATACTATTCACCCACAATATTGTAGGATAATAAGAGATTTGTGAAGGGATGTGACAACCTCCAGAGAATGGGTCAACCACTTCAATCAGAAGAGATGTCATTGAGACCAAAAATAGTCTTAGAACCACTTGAAAAATGGGCTCTATATTTTGTAGGACTAATTAACCCATCATCTCAGCAAAAATCCTACATTCTGGTCTTCACTGACTATGTCACAAAATGGGTCGAGGTGAAAGCCTTAATCATAGCTACAAAGAAAGTTGTTTCAGAATTCTTGTTTGAATAAGTTTTTTCCGCTTTGGAGTACGTAGAGAAATAGTGATAGATGGAGGCCCCTAGTTCACATCTCATTTGATTCAGAACTTGGTTAAGAAATATAAAATCTTTCATAGAATCACTTCGCCTTACCATCTGCAAGAAAATGGCCAAGTATAAAGAACCAACAAGATTATTGAGGGTATTCTTTCCAAGATCATAGCTAGCCATGAAAGGAATTGTGTTGATAAACTCCTAAAAGCGTTGTGGGCATACCAAACTACAAGGAGGCACACTACAAGATTCTCACCATATGAGTTAGTGTATGGTAAAAATCCTCTATTTCCTATAGAGTTCAAAATTAATACATTGAGAACAACACTGTAGGCAAATCTAGATCTGAAAACAACACAAAAATAATGGTTGAATCAACTTAATGAACCATATGAGAAACAATTAGCTGCTATTCAGCAAACATACATTTTCCAGCAGCAGAGAGCTAAGGGGCATGATAAATTTATTAAAAAGAAGAAATTTCAAAAATGAGATTGGGCTCTATTGTATCATTCAAGTTTTAAGGATTTTAAAGGGAAGCTCTACACCAGGTGGCTAAGTCCTTATGAAGTTGATATAGTATTTGATAATGGGACTGTAAATTTAGTAACCATTGACAGTGAAAGACACCATTGTTTTCTACTGGGCATTGTCTTTGGCTATATCACAAACCCACCTCAAAGGAATCGTTCATCAACATTGTCAAAGATTTTGACCTTCAAATTACGAAGGTAGGGGATAATGCCCCAATGCTGCCAATTTCTAAATTTTTCAATATGTGTAACAACTGAAAACTAGCTTCTGTTGGTAGTTGTTACACCCAGGAAAAATAAATAAATAAACATATAAATAAAAATATGAATATGTTTGTAAATTCTCTTTGTAAGTATTTTTAGGAAGATTATGTAAATAAAACACTGTTGTACAAATAACATGGAAACATGTTGTTGTTACACGAGTAACAACCGTCAACTTGTAAGCAGCCACATCAACAAAATCGTCAAATGAAATAGTGTTCATTAGCATTATGCCATGGAAGCAACTCATACAACTACCACATCATGCCAGGTACGTCACATAAAGGCATGTCACTTCTTTCCTCTATTTAACAATTATGGCAATTAAATATGGCATCTCTTTAGATGGCTGAGGATTGACATTGCATTAAAATCAGGGGAGAGGAGAAGTTATTTCCTAATCTATGATCTTGAATTTAAAAGCGATAATAATTATTAAAACCTTGTCATCATTATCCCTTTTATTCCAATTATGCCAAGAATTGTAAGTGCATTTAATGCGAGATCTCCATGATTTAGACCAATAATGGACCATACCATGTGTAGTACGATCCTATTTAACTCAAAATCATTTCTTTATTGCCCTTTACTGCCCCAACATCAACCTCAGTGAGCATTTCACCTTCATTGCAAATTTTTTAGAGCTAGAACAAAGTACAGAGTGCTAGGGTAGAGATGGGAGGAGCAGCAGTCCGAGAGGAGCCCACTTCAATGTAAGCTTTGGAGAATTGCTCTGAGGCATGCCAGGTCTTTAAGGACATGGGTTGGTTCAATTTCTCGAATGAATTAAGGGTTTAGAACAGTTAGTGGTGATGGAATTCGTTTGGAACCTACACAAAAACTAGATAGAAGTCTGGGGGTTAAAGCTGAAAGTCACAGAGGAAGTAATTTCCCATGTAATATCACTACAAACTATGGGGAAATGGTGGTTCTACAGAAAAAACAATGACCCTTCTCTTAAGGCTGAGTTCCTTCAAGGAGAGGAACAATTGGAGAAGAAGGGTAGGGGAATTGATATATTTTCACTCCCACAGCCATGGTGAGATGTTTCCCTATACATTATTGAGTATATCACCTGCAAGGGAAGGGAAGCAATCATCTTTAACTACCATTTTGCATTATTGAACCACTTGCATCACGTGAAGCTAGTTAACATTCCATATTTTTTGTTAGAGAACATTAGGCACATGTCTACAGCTGTAAACATTGTTGCACACCACGAGACCTGTGTCACCAATCATGGTCTAATGAAATTGACTGTATTGGACACCTTGGTATGACAAGGCAGAAGCTGGGAAGAATTCATGAGTAGAAAAGTAAGGACCTCTTGCAAGAGGTGAACTAAATCCCCTAACACCTCGAAAGAAGTAAAGGAAAATTGAAGGGTCGAGAAAAGGTCATTAAAGAAGTCGGTAAGCAACAAAATACCTAAGAAATGAGTAAAATTCAGCTTTTTGTCGAAATCTTCACGTTCATCCAGCAAAGGATTGAGCAAGGACACAGGGTAGTAGATAGAGGAGGAACAATTTAGGGAATCCTACTGTCACTGTTTACATCAATGGCAAGCCCATAGCATTTACATTGAATGATTTAGGGGCAGAAATTAATGTAATGATGAACGAAATCTTCATCTACTTTTGATCACATGGACTAAGACACACACCTGTGGTATTGGAACTAGCAGGTAGGTCCCATGTCAAACCTGAGGGAATGATAGAAGACGTAGTGATTACATTAGATTCTTGGTGATATCCTGTTGACTTACTTATTTAACAAACTAAATCAAACCTTGGGGGGCATCCTTTAATTTTAGGAAGGTCATGGCTAGCCACTGTAGATGCATTCATAGGATGCAACTTTGGGTCCATGATGATTTATGGTGTCCAAGCCACCAAAAATATTATCCTTTAACCCCCAGCAAAACAAAATACAACTTTGGGAAACCTCTTGTGGGATGAATTTGAATCCGAGACAGATCACTCACAGCCAGTTCTCACCCTCGGGAAGGCATAGTACTTTAAGGATGAAACAGAAGGTGATATCATAAGTGGTTTCATTAGTAATTCAATTTATGTTATTTCCATTGAAAACTTGAGGGAGGATGTTGTAGAATATTTTAGCCTTAAATAGATGAAGAATGCTTCAAGTATTAACAACAGTCCCGTTGAAATAGAACCAAGTAAATATCTTAAATTTAATCCAAACTTGATTGTTGTCAGAACAGACTATTGTTATAGCTGTTATAGAAGTACAAAAAGGCATTTGCATGGGACTATATAGATATGAAGGGAATCCATCCCAGTGTGTGCACTCACAACATCTATTTGAAGGAGGGTTGAAATACAGTGAGACAATCACATCGACGTATGAACCCTACATGAAAGGAGGTAGTTAAAGAAGAATTGTAGAAACTCCTAAATTCCAACTTCATTTTTCCCATTTCTGACAGTAAGTGGGCATCTATGCTTGCCATTGTCCGCAAAAAGAACAAGTGGAGGGATTGTGTGGATTATAGAGAACTTAACAAGGCTACCCAGAAGGACCATTTTCCCTTGCCATTTATGGACCAGGTCTTTAATACCCTGTCCGACAAATTTATTTTCTTATTTTTAGATGGGTTTAGTGGGTACAACCAAAAATAGGTTTCCATGAAAGACCAGGATAAGATGACCTTTACTTGCCCTTGGGGAAATTCCACCTCTAGAGTTCTTCATTTTGGACTCTATAACATGCCAACAACCTTCCAAAGGGAGATATTGGGAATCTTCTCAGATTTGTTGAATGAATGTCTGGAAATTTTCATGGATGACTTCACACCCTACAGGGATGCCTTCGGAACAACATTAGTTAATTTGGAAAAAGTATTAGAATGATGTGTGCAAACTAATGTTGCTTTGATTACAGAAAAATGTCACATGATGATGAATTAAGGGATCATGCTAGGACATCTTATTTCAGATGACGGAATTAAACTGGACCCTACTAAGATAGAGGTAATCCTGAAAATCCCAATTCCCAAAACACAAAAAGAGGTACATAGTTTCTTGGGTCATGCAAGGTACTATAGGAAGTTTATAGAAAAAATTTCAAGGATTGCATCTCCTTTATTTCTTTTACTTATGAAAGAGGTAGAATTTGTATGGAAAGGGAAATGCGAGCATGCCTTTACGAAATTGAAAGAATGTATATCAAAAGATCCTATTTTGTGGGGCCTGAACCGTAATCTATCATTCCACCTAGCTATGGATGCATATAATACTGTCGTGGGAGCTATTTTGGGAAACCTATAGGAGAAGAAATTGTATGCCATTTATTATATAAGTAAAAACTTGACTTCAATTGAAATCAATTACATGGTGACCGCGAAGGAATTCCTTGCAGTAGTGCATGCCATCAATCAATTTTGGCACTACATCACAGGATATAAAGTTTTTGTACATATGGACCACTCTGCCATTTGTTTTTTGATGAAAAAACCAATCACTAATGGTAGGATTACATAGTGGTTATTGTTGTTACATGAATTTGATATAACTATCTTGGATAAACCTGGGAAGGATAATGTGGTAGCTGATTTTATTTCTAGAATGACTGTTGGTAATGAAAGCATGCCTATTTAAGATTCTTTTCTGGATGAATATCTTTTTGCTATTTCAGTTCACTCACTGTGGTATGCATACATAGCTAATTATCTTGTTCTAGGAAAAATCCCCCAACACATATCCTACAAGGAAAAGAAAAGGATCGTTCAACAAAGTGTTAGATACTCATGGATAGAAGGAAATCTCTATCACACTGGGCCATATCAATAGATCAGAAGATGTGTAAAGGAGGATGAAATTTTTTATATCCTTTGAGATTTCCATGAGGAGCCTTGTGGAGGTCAATTACAGATAAGAGAACACGCTACAAAGTCCTCTCAACAGGATACTATTCGCCCACAATATTCCAGGACGATAACAGATTTGTGAAAGGATGTGACAACCTCCAGAGAATGGATCAACCACTTCAATCAGAAGAGATGTCGTTGAGACCAAAAATAGTCTTAGAACTATTCGAGAAATGGGCTCTATATTTTTTAGGACCAATTAACCCATCATCTCAAAAAAAATCCTACATTCTGGTTTGCACTGACTATGTCACAAAATGGGTCGAGGCGAAAGCATTAATCATAGCTATAAAGCAAGTTGTTTTAGAATTCTTGTTTGAAGAAATTTTTGTCCGCTTTGGAGTACGTAGAGAAATAGTGATAGATGGAGGCCCCTAGTTCACATCTCATTTGATTTAGAACTTGGTTGAGAAATATAAAATCTATCATAGAATCACTTCGCCTTACCATCTACAAGAAAATGGCCAAGTAGAAAGAACCAACAAGGTTATTGAGGATATTCGTACCAAGATCAAAGCTAGCCATTGAAGGAATTGTGTTGATAAACTCCCAAAAGCATTTTGGGCATACTAGACTACAAGGAGGCACACTACAAGATTCTCTCCATATGAATTAGTGTATGGTAAAAATCCTTTATTTCCTATAAAGTTTGAAATAAGACATTGAGAACAACATTGTAGGTAAATCTAGATCTGAGAACAACACAAAAGTAATGGTTGAATCAACTTAATGAACTAGATAAGAAATAGTTAGCTATTATTCAGCAAACATACATTTTCCAGTAGCAAAGAGCTAAGTGGCATGATAAATTTATTAAAAAGAAGAAATTTCAAAAAGGAGATTGGGCTCTATTGTATGATTCAAGATTTAAGGATTTTAAAGGGAAGCTCTAGACCAAGTGGCTAAGTCCTTATGAAGTTGACGCAGTATTTGATAATGGGACTATAAATTTAGTAACCATTGACAGTGATAAGACACCATTGTTTTCTATTGGGCACTGTGTTCGGCTATATCACAAACCCACCTCAAAGGAATCATTCATCAACATTGTCAAGGATATTGACCTTCAAATTACGAAGGTAGGGGATAATTCCCCAATGCTGCCAATTTCGAAATTTTCCAATATGTGTAACAACTGAAAACTAGCTTCTGTTGGTAGTTGTTAAACCCAACATAAATAAATAAATAAACATATAAATAAAAATCTAAATATGTTTGTAAATTCTCTTTGTAAGTATTTTTAGGAAGATTATGTAAATAAAACACTATTGTACAAATAGCATCGAAACATGTTGTTGTTACACAAGTAACAACTGTCAACTTGTAAGAAACCACATCAATGAAATCCTCAAATGAAATAGTGTTCATCAACATTATGCCGCGGAAGCAACTCATACAACTACCACAACGCGCTAGGTACATCACATAAAGGCATGTCACTTCTTTCCTCTATTTAACAATTAAGGAAATTAAATATGGCATCTCTTTAGACGGCTGAGGATTGACATCGCATTAAATATAGGGGAGAGGACAAGTCATTTCCTAATCTGTGATCTCGAATTTAAAACCGATAATAATTATTAAAACCTTGTCATAATTATCGCTTTTATTCCAATTATGCCAAGAATTGTAAGTGCATTTAATGCGAGATCTCCATGATTTAGACCAATAATGGACCATACCATGTGCAGTACGATCCCCTTTAACTCAAAATCCTTGCTTTATTGGCTTTTACTGCCCCAACATCAACCTCAGTGAGCATTTCACCTTCATTCCAAAATTTTCAGAGCTAGAACAGAGTACAAAGTGCTAGGGTAGAGATGGGAGGAGCAGCAGTCCGAGAGGAGCCCACTTCGACGTAAGCTTTGGAGAATTGCTTTGAGGCCTACCAAGTCTTTAAAGACATGGGCTAGTTCGATTTTTTCAAATGACTTAAGGGTTCAGAAGAGTTAGTGGCGATGGAATTCGCTTGGAACCTACACAGAAACTAGACAGAAGTCTGGGGGTTAAAGATCAAAGTCACAGAGGAAGTAATTTCCCATGTAATATCACTACAAACTGTGGGGAAATGGTGGTTTTATAGAAAAATCAATGACCCTTCTCTTAAGGCTGAGTTCCTTCAAGCAGAGGAACAATTGGAGAATAAGGGTAGGGGAATTGATATATTTTCACTCCCTCAGCCATGGGGAGATGTTTCCTTGTACATTATTGAGTATATCACCTGTGAGGGAAGGGAAACAATTTCCTTTAACTACCATTTTGCATTATTAAACCACTTTCATCATGGAAGGCTGGTTAACATTCCATATTTTTTGTTAGAGAACATTAGGCACATGTCTGCAGATGTAAACATTGTTGCACACCATGAGACTTGTGTCACCAATCACGGTATAAGAAAATTGATTGTATTGGACACCTTGGAATGAAAAGGTAGAAGCTGGGAAGAATTCATGAGTAGAAAAGTAAGGACCTCTCGCAAGAGGTGAACTAAAGCCCCTGACGCCCCGAAAGAAGCAGAGGAAATTGGAAGGGTCGAGAAAAGGTCATTAAAGAAGCCAGTAGGCGGAAAAATACCAAAGAAATGGGAAAAATTTAGTTTGTTGTCGAAACCTTCACGTTCATCTAGCAAAGGATTGAGCAAGGACATGGGGTAGCAAATAGAGGAGGAACAAGTCCATTTGGAAGAACACCCTCTTCTAGGTATGAACGAGACCCAGTCTTTGCTGCTTAAAATCAAAATCTTAGAAGAATAAAATGACAAATTAAAGCAACGATTAGCAGAAAGTAGAGTGGAAGTAAGCATTCCAGGTCTGGATACTCTGGTAGAAGCAGTGGAAAAAATGAGGGTGGATTCTGGACAAGGTCCTGTGTGTGTGGCACTAAAATGGTGCAAATTTCCTACAATAGTATGAAATGATGATGGTGATAATGATGATTATCATGAGCTAAGACCAAATATGGTATATAAGAAGGCAAAAAGGTATTACCCAAAACTATTTTGAATTTGATTGTTATGCTCAAAAAGTGTTAAAGGAAGTGTTTCAAGCTCATCATAATTTTGTTTTAGTTAAAAGATCAAGAAGGTTGGTAGTGTCACAAGTGTTTTGAAATTTAAATCCAATATGAGTATAAACTTGATGGTCTATGAGATTTTTGAAATATTCAACAATATTATGAGCGTTGTAAAGGTGATAGACTTTTAAATTGTGCCAACATTGTCTTAGTAATAATTGTAACTTAACACATACATGATATTTACTATATCGGATTATGATTAAATGGGTTAATAATGTAAAATACACATCATTCTTTTCATAAAACAACCTTAACAAACTTATATTTTAATACAAACCATAAAAATATTAAAATAAATAATGTAAGGAATCCAAGATTTATACGTGAAAGATTTGCTTTTTCAAGTTTATATGAATTTGTTTAATAAAGTTTATCATGATAATTATTTCACATAAAATGATGAATATCTACATTAAAATTAGTGAACTAAGTGAATTTCTAATTCCCCATTTTGAAAAAACTTAATCTATTTAAAATTATATATTCTAAATCGACTTAATACTTCCAAATTTAATGAAATATGTGTTCTAAGCTATCAGATCTGGAAAAGAATACTCAAAGAAAATTTCCACCTATCTTGCTAGAGTAGTTGCATTTATTAAACAAATAGATGACATCTTTGTGGCCACTGTGGCATTGCTGACAGAATGATGGCCCTTTGAAGCAATATTTGATTAATCAAAGACCTTAGGGATGGGTAGTGGAAACCCTTTCTTCCCATTTTTCTTTGTGAGGAGATCTTGAGAGATGGGTGATGCGAATCTTTTCAACTCATTATTCTTCATGATAACATGCCTTACAACATAAAAAAAAAATTATATAAGGTTACCCTTTCCCTACATTCCTTTACGTTTTAAATGAAGACGATTCATCTTTTCTTTTTTACTCACCTCATTTAAGAGATTCACATAAGAGATTAAACTCAATTAGTGATTCTCACAAGGAAGTGTTATAAATCATGTTTATTTTAGCTATTATTCTAAGGATTGTTGGAGTTTGTTGAGAGGTTTTCTCAATAATATTATCCTAGCTTAGAATCTGTTGGATCTCATATGCATTATATATGTGCAATGCATTTTGGTTTTGAAATGTAAGATAAAAATACTAATGTGTGTGATCTCTATGCTATGTCTACACCTCAAATATCTAATATGGTATTATAGCCTAGACTCTAGGCTTAACTCCCTCACAAGAGGGCCCAAGAAATTATGAAAATTAAATTGAGAATTAATTTGTTGCATGGTAGGAGTAGAATAGTGTATATTATTGTTTTTTGGGTGATTTCTGATGTGAGATTTTAGTATTGAGACAGTGTGTTTCTCAATAGTAAATTATTATATTGTACTTTACTAGAATTCAACACCACACGCTTAGCGATATTCACTAGATTTTGGCTTTTTTTATCAAGCAAGAAATGCCATTTTTTCATCCTATAGCTCATACATAAACAATTTTGTTGTGTATTTGTTTAAGATCTCAGTGAAATTATTCTTGGAAGTTTCTCCAGGCTTCAAATTTTGCGTATACATTATAATTTCTAGTAATTTAATTTTTATATGTTCACTAGTTAAAAATAAATAACTGTGTAATATCATGAATAAAGTCACTTGAAGATATTTATTGACTTCATGTTCAGGATAATGAAGGGTTTTTGGTATTATTTTGTCAACCAGAAAACTGGATTAACTTATCATTAATTTAATTAAAAAAAGAAATTGAATTGCAAGAGAAAGATGGTGATCCATAAACTCTGAAACTTAAAATATCATTCATAACGATAATTTCAGTGCATTTCAGCTTCGTCAATTTGAAGAATACAATAATGCATGGAGTGGTCGAAACATTTCACTTAAAATCTTCATCTTCCACAGCGATGTTCAGTCGAACCGGCGATGTTTAAAAGGATTGGCATCAACATCTACATCCTCATCATCATCGTCACTTGGTGAAAGAGGAGGACGTTGCTCACGAGCTGAAGGCGACGGCGGACGTATATCATTATCATTCTCCTCTTCTTCATCTGACTCATCGTCGTCGTCGTCATCATCGCTGTCGTCGTCATCATCGTCATCATCCGTGTCGTCGTCGTCATCATCGTCATCGTCCTCGTCATCGTCAGCATCCTCTTCCTCTGCTGACTCATAGTCGTTGTCCTCCTCCCGTTGTTCGGCTGGGTTGTTATGATTGTCCTCCTCCTGCTGCTCCACTGGGTCGTTATCGTTGCCCTCTTCCTGCTGCTCGATTGGGGGGTCGTCATCGTTGTCCTCTTCCTGCTGCTCGATTGGGACGTCATCGTTGTCGTCCTCATCGTTGCCCTGAGGCATCATTATGTCACCATCACCATCCCTCTGCTCTTGGTCCTCGTCATCTGTGTCTCTATTTATATCACTTTCAACACCATGATCGGGCGAGGGGATGGAGATGGTGGTAGGGCGAGGTGGAGAATGGACATACACATATTCGGATGGGAAATTGCTGTGCATCCCCTGATGGGCGTCGGTATAAAATGGAGAATTTTGCTTGGTGCGTGTGAGGCATTTGTCGAGTATGGTGCAGCACAACCCCGCCTGCAAACCAGCTATCGCGTTCTCTGTCACGGGATCCAGGTAGCTCCTTAGCTGCAACTCGCACTCCATTGATTATACGAACTCAATTTTCAATTTCAAATGCGAAGGGAAAATTGAGGCGTTTGAGTATTATTTATCGGCTCCTACTTAAAGACATCCAAAGCTTTGGAAGGACATCTCTTTTCATCTGGTAAGCGACACCACACAAATGATGAGCTTATTTGCAGTAATATACAAATTTTATGAGAGATTATTTTAAATAATCAAGCAATGCCCGAAAAATTTGAGTTAAAAATTAGATTAAATATTATTTTATGGCTTTGTGAGTTTTTGTAAATATGGAAAAAAAATGTTATTTAAAATTAAAAATGATTTTGCATGTTAATATAGGAAAGATAATAGCAATGTTCCACCAAGTTTACAAATTTACTAGAGGGGATGTTACACCATGCAATCATTCATGAGTTGATATAGTAAGTGTGATTCCTCCATGCAGAGGAGAAGCTTGTCTCTAATTTCATTTCTTTCAAATCAAACTTTCCCTAGGAGGTTCTTAGTATGCCAAGGTTAATGGTGTGTAAATATTGCTTGTAGAAGCCATAAGAAATTCCCCAATCAAGGACTTAGTTTGATATTGAAACAATGAAATCCAATCAAAGACATTATCCCTTTCCTCTATAACTTCTTGTTTAGTGTCCTCAATTTCATGCTAAATACCCATGTGAGTATCTCCTTAAAATCTATTTATGGCCCTCACTTGGGCATTGTTGAGAGCTCCATGACCTTGAACTCCTCATCTTGAGCATGCTCTTTAGTGAGCCATATTGAAAAATGAGAGCAAGTTCAATCAACACATAGTTGGAAAGAAGAGACTACTAAAACAAGGAGAAGCGGTAACTCAGTTGTTGGCTTAAGACAACCAAATTAACCATTCCATGAGACAAACACAAAAATTATAAATAAATCCAACCAAAATGAGAAAGAGAACACTCATAAGTAGGTGAAGCTCCCACCAAATTAAATTGTGCAGTGTAAACAAGAACCACAGTGAGAAACTTAATTTATGGGGCATATACTTGAAACTTGTGTTGTTGATGGCAAGGGCTAAAAAGGGGAGACCAAGTCAAGAACGAGAGTACCCCACTCTTTGATAGAATATGATTTCCATTTTTGATAACATGATGAGAGCCAACATTCACCCTCTTTGTAAGGAACAAGATGGAAGGGGGGACCAAGCCAGAAGACCCTATCCTTCCTTTTGAATATTGTAATAAATCTCAAGCCCACTAAAATCTTGCACATTGGCTCTAGAGCTAGCTAACATCAGTCACAAAATGCAAAGAATAACCTCCCAATACTCCAATTTTAGCTATAAACCTTCTCCCTATGCGTTGGGACTGCCAACACCATCAATGGTTGCCCCCTAAGCTTCTTGTGAATTCATTGTGCATTAAAACCTATATGGACTTGCATTCCTCTCAACATGGTTTCTGAATTTGAATGGTATGGACACCATGTTGCCACCCATATGCTCATGAGGGAGCATGTCACATCCATTATTTCCCTCCCTTTTCTCATCCCCAAGTACCCCCATTGGGGAATGAAATCCTACAAAAGGAGGTCATGATATTCCTAACTGATGTGATCCTTAGGAGACAGAAGCCATAGTTGTGGAACATTAAGAGCTTCATAAATACTACCTACATTGGACAAGCATTCCACTACCTTATTGGTTGGTTGTCAAACATTGAAGGTGAGGACTACTGGAATTCAAGAGAGAGAGAGAGAGAGAGAGAGAGAGAGAGAGAGAGGATTGAATTACCATGAGATAATTATATAATTGCCAACTAATTGACATTTTTTAAGAGTTGGCTCCATGGAGAGTATGCTTTACTTTCTTAATAACTAGTTGAGAATCCCCTTCAATGATTAGTTTGGTGTATGATAGCTAGAGGGAAAATAAGAGACCCATTTCTAAGGTTAAGAGTTTTATAGCATTGTTGGTATTTGAGCCCATATTTTTTGAGAAGTAGAAGAGAGCATGTCTCTGATCATCAAGAAAAATTCCTTCATAGCCAATATTTCCATGGTTGTATTTAGAGGCACCATCATAGTTCAGTTTGAAGAAACGAGAAGGGGGAGGGGAGGAATAGTGGAACATGGATAGGGAAGAGATTCCTTAGGATTTTCAGTTCATAAGAAGGGGAGGAATACACATATGAAGGCCAAGGGATGAGAAATATGGTTTCCTTTAGTGCACAAAGAATTTTTTACTATACCAAATGTTCATGAAGGCTTTAATTTTTGAAGGTGTGACCATTTCATTCTTTCCATATGCAACAAATAAGAAGAACATGAATTAGGGTCCATAATTTGTTGCGTTCCTGTTTAAATCGGGATCATTCAACCTAGCAATTTCTATTGGAACTTCAACCCAACATATTATTCTAGAACTTTGACCCAACAGTTCCTTATGGAGCTTCGACCCAATAGTTTCTTCTAGAACTTTGACCCAACAGATTCTTCTGGAACTTCGATGTAATGTTCCTTCCTAAAATTATTGCTCTAAAGTTAATTTCACAATTTTGCATTTTTGACTATTATGGGGCCCATGAAATTTTGGGGGATGAGACTTTGGAGATGGGGGCCAAATTAATTTTGTTTTTGGAATGTTGGGGGACACCCACATTTAATACGCATCCCTTCAAGAGGGAAGTCAAATTTTCCAAGGAAATAGGTTGAAATGGTGGATGGAGGGACCGACATGGGAAGGCAAGTCAAAATTATAAATAGAAGGGACATAAAAGCTATTGGGTTATTTTTTCAATTTTATTATTCTCTTGTTGCTCAAGATGTTTAGCTGGGTCACAAGTGCTACTTAGCACAAATCTTTCCAAGGGGAGAGCTCACCCTTCTTTCAATGGACCTTGAGTGACACCTTAGGGAGGTAAATTTGTCATTACATTGGAGGGATATTTGTGGAGATTCTGGGATCATCTTTCAACCATTTTTGTCAGCTAATTCATGCTCGAGAAGGATGTAGTAGAGGTTCAACTATCTTCCAGGAGGTGTTTTCTAGGAGAAATTAAGTGGAGCTTCTCCAGGCAAAGGCTAAGCCTTGTGAGGAGTTTTGGGGTGAGAGATTGATTCTTGAGGGCAGAATGAATTTCTCTTCTCCTGGGAGGAGAGTAAATCTAGGTACATGTGGGATGTTGAGGAAGGTATTTGTGGAGTTGGGTTGTGTAGGGAATTTTAGGAGGTCATCTGGGGGAGTGAAACATAATATTTTGGAGTAATTGGAGGGATTCTATAGTGATTTTCCAGGGAGGCCATATTTTTTAGCCAGTTGGGGAGGACATGGTATTTCGAGGTCAATTTCAGAGGTCAGAACTAGACCAAACCATTTATGGGTTTTGGTGGGGTTGTTAAAAGGAGCTCGAGGGCTAATTTTGTAGAATTTTTTGAACACAAGAGGAGGTTCTTTCAATAATTTCTTTCCAGCAGACATAGAAGTTTCTCTAGGGTAGTGCAGGGCATATTTGGGGCAACTCATTTCCACATATGGGCATTATATTTTCTGACCTAGGGCTTATCTAGCTTTCCTTTCTCGAAAGCTTGGGTCCACTCTTTTTGTAACCCATCGTATTGTTTCTCCATATACATAATAAAATGGCTCCGCTCGATGGTGTTTTTGGAGATTTTCTAGGTGTCTACTTATATTTCTAAATTTTGTGTGTTTATATCAGTTTTTGCTTCGTTTATCAATGCATTTCCTAAGTAGCAATATTATATTTGACCCAACAAATTCTTCTACAACTTCGACCCCAACAACTATCCAACTCTTCCACTTATCTAACAATTGTAGAAACCCTAACACAAGAGAGAGAGGGGTCCAAAACTTTGATCTTGATCTTCTTCTTCTGTTTTGTTCTTATCTAGCTTCCATCTTGAGGACATCTAACTTTCTTGAGAGTGTGTCTAGATGAGGTCAGGTTCCTTCTTATATATGGGCTTTTGAGGGGTACAAATTGCTACCTTTAGGCTACCTTGTTCCTTCATGTAGGACGACTTGTTTTATTTGTTTGATAAGGCCTTGGAGGGTCTTTGACTCTATTTTTGATTCAAATAAATTTTCTTTACAATATATAACATGCTCAAAATGGATCTTCCATAAATGAAAATGACTCAATTGACTTACAAACTCAATAAAAATAACCCTAGAAGCACTTAATGGGTGTTTAAACTAAAAATAAATTTTCCTTAAGCATGAAACTCATGCCTCAAGAATGACAATTATAAATTTATTTTATCTTTACATCAAATGCATAAAATCGAAGGAAGTAAACTTCATGCCTTCAACATGGCTTCTTAAATCATACATAATAACCAAACTTCATTGAATGGGGTGGATTCCTTCTTTCCATAAATTCTTAATATGAAGTTGACCCATCATCAGGTAGTGCTTTGATCACCACGGTGGCCATTTCTTTATCAGACATTAATTTTCCCAACTCTTGCAGTTAGTATCTTATTTATGAAACCCTCATAAGATATGAGGCTATCTTTACTTCCTTTGATGCCTTCATCTTATATAGCTCGGTTCTCAAAGATATGACTTGTCTAGTAATGCTTACAGGGAAAAATTCTACTAACGTCTCATAGATTTCTTTTGATGTCTCTGGCTTTGATACATAGGATATGAGGGGATCCTTGATGGATTCTATAAGGATACTTTGAGACCTTATTTCCCCTTTCATATACTTTTATAGATCCTGAACTTATTCCTTTGGAGGTTTAGTGATTGAACCCTTAACATGTCCAACAGTTTCATTTTCTATGAGGACCAAATATGTCATCTTCTTCCATGCAAGAAAGTTTGATGACCCAACCAATTTGTTTCTTTCCTTGCAGAATGAATTTGTTTTGATAGATTTTGACATATATATAAAAAAAACTTACTTTTCCAGTGAAGATACTCCTTGATGATGAAATCTATCACTCGATTCCTTTCTTGATGATGTTGAAAATAGAATATGTATTCCTTAAAACATGCTTTGTTAGTGATCCTTGACTTAAGAGGAGGGATATCACCTTGATTCCTTGATGATGATAGTAGTGCTTCTTCCTTCTTCCCTTAGATATAGATATTTCAAGATGCTTCAATGTGTAGTTATTCTTTGAATCAAGGTAAGGTCCTTGATATCTTTTCTTTGTGATGATGATGCGAGCTTCTCAAAAATGCTTAAAGTGTAGAACCCTTATTTGGATGACCTAGGGTTTTGAGGTCTTCTTTTCTTTGAGATGCGACAATCCTTGAAATGAGTTGTCCTTCTTGATGCTCCTTTATTCAGCCCTTATGCATCCCTTCTTGATGATTCAATGTCCTCTTTGATTCCTTGAACTTTCTTGATACTCCTTTTGATGGTCCTTATTCAAGCAAACTTTACTTGATGTAATCACCTTAGCTCTAATACCATGTTGAGAAATATAGGGAAACTAGATTAGGTGATTTCTCTTCTTTTGATAACTACTTGTGATTTATTTTTACTTAACTTGATTAGCTTCATATTTATCTTGATTAAATTTAATTTTATTATCATAAAAAAACACCAAATTATAAATAACAATGAGACAACAAGACACAAGATGTAGGCAATCAGTGAGAGCTAAAACCTCTCCAGTTGAGAGGAAAACCCACAATAATTCTTCTCTTCTTATAGAATTTTCAAATGATAAATTCCAAGACCTAGGACCCTTGATAAAGACCCCTCCAGGACTAAGTCAACTTTTCTCCTTGATGAGTTTTCTTTCTAGTAATTTTGACCCCAACAACTTCTTCAGCAACATCAAGTAGTTTCTTAAGCAACTTTGACCCAACGGTTTCTTCTGGAGCTTCAACCCAAAAATTTTCCATTGAAGTGTTTTATTAGAAAATTCATTTTGTCATTTCATGAAAAGTATAAAATTCTAGTTTGCTGCATCAGTATGCTACAGTAGTTAGCATCATTGAAGACTAGGATTGCATTGGTATTTGAAAAGAAAAATAACTCTCTCTGCTTTTGAAAGGACTGTTAGGAATGTACTTGTCAGGAAATTAGGAATTGAATGTATTTTTCATTAGTTTATTTTCTCAAAAAGTGAAGTAGTGAAAATTCATTTTTCTTTCAGTTTCTTGGTTTTTTGCATCTGATTGTGTGTTTTCTACCGTCTCTAGTGTAGACAATTTATCGAATTGAAAGGGTCTTGTCTCATTTAGTTTCATTTAGCGTTTTTTCGAGTCACATCACTAAGGCCTAAAAACCGAGAAATAACTCAAGATAAACTTTAAAATGAACTCAATTAACCTAAGGCACATTTGAAATCTAACAATCATATCTAGAAGGTCTAAGCTAGAGATGTGTTCTGGCGTCTTTAAACCTGGAATTTGTCATTAGCTTCTATACCAAACATAGGTAGTAGGGATTTGTGCTCCCCGTACCATAGAGTATATAATGGGAGACCCCTCTAGTTTACAATCCTTTATCCATAGGAAGCTAAGTCGACCACCTTGCTAATGTGATACACCAAACACACCATTCGGGGAGATTTCCTGCTCGTACTTCTTGGTTCACCAGGAGGTATTCTGCAGTTCACCGCTTCCTGGTAATCCTTTTTACCTTGATCATCCAGAGCATTCATTTTATCTTTTTGAATCATTAAACTTAAAATATCATTCGAGCACTTCTCCTTTCAAGCTCGTTTCCAATCGAAAGCGATATAGTCATATTTGTTTCTTTCTCAACTCTTAAAACATGAAAGAGCACCAGCCTATTTATGTGTCTTAAAAAAAAATTGACTGACCACGATATTATAACATACCGTTAGTCTTTTATATACCAAATAATGAGCTTTCCCTAAAGAAAATTTTAAAGCCTTGAAGTTTATCTCTCTCTTTTTTTGTTAACTAAGACAAGGTCATCGTGGCTGAACCATCTTGTTCACCTAGTTCCTCTTCCTCTCCTCCATTTGAAATATTGCTAGAGGAGCTTTTTCCTAAATTACCAAAGTCACTCAAGGACCAAGGTGTTGAACTTGGAATCATTCTGAGTATTCAGCCTTTGTCATCACATCCTTCGCCTACTTCAGATACTGGGCCACCTGTTGATTTTGGCCTGGAATCTCCAGACAATCCTGTCCAAACTCTTAAGAGTTCAATGATTATTGACGGTCATCTTGGACTGGTCATTTATCCTCTGAGTCCTTTGGTCAAACTTGTTGTGATATCACCACAGCGTCCGTACAGTCCGTACGATCAATTGAGTTTCCATTGGAATTATCCCCTCATACCTCTTCAGTTATTCATCATCATTTGTTCCCAACTATGGATATTGAAGGCAATGCTCCAGTCACCTCTCCGGATGAGTCAGAAGTTTCTACTCCACACACTATTGAGGAGGAAGAACATCCATTTCCTTTTGAAGGTTTCCCTTATACAAGGAGCATTCCCATCAGTGTGTATTAGGAATTGCCACCTAATTATGTGTCTTTGGCACAATTGGTTTCAGGTACACCTAGTGCCTCGTCACTTTCGCATAACCTTGTTTGAGTGTCTGGCACCATGTCTACTATAGGTATGTTCATTGCGAGCTTGACCTCCCAATAGGACATCACCTCAGTCCCAGTGAAACCCGCCATTCTGAACCCTCTTGTATCATCCATCCCAGTCACTCGTCCAGTTCAACCAGTGGTCTCGAACAATGTTCCTGTCAATTATTTGATCCCTCCAGTAATTGGCTAGGATGTGCCATTGCCTGGGGTCATAATCTGAGTGTTTTTATGGTGTCATGCACCACCAATGTGAGTAAATCACAGGCTCACATGGTTGGTATGAACCAGACTTCTTCTGGCATTATTCAAAACCCTGCTGGTCCTACTGGATCAAGCAATGTCTAGTACCAATAGGTTCAAAATCCCATTGGTCCGTCTAGGTCAAACAATTTCCAGTATCAGTAGCCTTATGAGGCTCAAGTTCAGTACCAAACACCTTACATACCATATGGTTCTCAAGAGATGTGTTGGCATTATGACATAGGTGTTGTCCTTGATGGCAGCTCACTCAGATGACAAATCACAGTTCAGCATGTTAACAACACAAAGTTCATATCAGACTTCACAGGATGAAGAAAGATAGGTATACGCAGGTTCACCATTCGCCAAGCCATTTATACATGCAGGTTCACTGTATACAAGTCGCCTATACCTAAACATGCACTTTCACAAAATGAAAGGTGTGTATATCTTGGAAAAATAAGTTTTGGTCCCAGTTATTTGGTCCATGGTATTTTGATCCATGGTACTGGTCCAAGGTATCTAGTCCGAGGTATTGACCCCAGGTATTGGGTCCAAGGTATTGGTCCTAAGTGGTTTTGGTCCATGGTATTGAGTAAGGCCTAAGACTATCAAAGGAAGGGAAGATCATTAGGCCAAGGCACTCAAGTATTGAATATGCGATGAAGAGTAATATCTAGTATATATGTTATTGAGCATAGTTGGATCTGAATTGAGGAAGAACCTTAACGCTTGATGAAGGATAAGATCTAATGATGGGTCAAGATCTTAAGGTTTGAAGTGAATTATCCTTATGTGGTTTGATCATTTATCTAAATAATTGGCACATGTTGTAGTCTGTAAATATGATTTTTTAAGGTTTGAAGTGAATTATCTGTATGTGGTTTGATCATTTATCTGAATAATTGGCACATGTTGTAGTCTGTAAATATGATTTTTTGGGTATAACTGAAGTCTGCAATTGTTGTAATGTTTAAATCATCATTTCCAGATCTGTACACAGGTTCACTTTAGCAAAGGCGAACATACACGCTAGTTTTGCATATCAAAATAGCGTATACATCATAAATTTGATTTGCAAATCTGTATGTAGGTTCGCCTTGAGGAAGGCGCGTATGCACATAGGTTCATCACATGGAAGTAGTGTATACCTTATAAAATATTCTTTAGCTACTTCTCTTTGTTGTTATAGTGTTCTGGGTTTTGGCTACTGTATTCTGGGTACAGCATTCTGAAAGATCAGATTGAAGGGTTGTCAAAGTGATTGATTGATTCGGTTGTGGTTGGTTCAAAAAGAGATTGGTTGATGTAGATATATTTGATGATTGAATGATGTTGTTGATGGATCTAATCTGAAAATTTATGAAACGTGGTCCCCTGGAAGAAAAGATAAGGTTGTAGCCTTCTGTAGGCTAGCACCTATGTCCTAGTAAAAGAGCTAGGGTGTTGTAGCTCCTTTCTAGTAGAAGCTAGAGAACAAGAGAAGGTTGTATCCTTCTATAGGTAGAAGCCTGTGTACTGTTATATGACTGCACAAATACAAAAATTGTAAAAAGAAGTTTTTTATTATTAAAAAGAAGACAAAGATGATTGCAGCAAGCGGTTTTCACCCACATTGGGTTTCCACCTTATATCTTGTGTTCATGTGTGAGATTGTATGTTCTATTTTTACTGCACTTGGTTACTATTTATATGGTTATGATGCACTGATTAAAGATCAACATATGATGAATTAACTGAATCATAAGTTTGTTGGATATACACTAGTTGCTTTAAACACAGTTGTGTATACACGCGATTTCCATTAACTGAGGTAGCGTATATGAATCTGATTATGGAAATAAAAAAATTATTGACTTGCTAATACTGATTCACCCCCTCTCAGTATTATTTCCAACAATTGGTATCATAGCTGGTCCTTTAGAAGAAGCTTGATCGCTTGAAGGAAGATCCATCATCATGAGTAATCAAGAAGGAGAGGGATCCATCAAACCACTAATCTTTGATGGAAGCAACTTCGTTTATTGGAAGGTAAGAACCACAACCTATCTTCAATCTCATGGAACAAATGTCTCAGAAATCGTGGAAGGAGTATATACATTTCCATCAACAATCCCTACATATGCGGCAGGTAAAACGCAATATGAAACCAATGCTAAGGCTATCAATACATTATTGGGAAGTTTGTCACAATGAGAGTTTGTCAAAGTTATGCAACTCAAATCTGCCAAAGAAATATAGGACAAAATCATTCTAAGCTACGAAGGAGACTCTCAGGTAAAACGTGCAAAACTGCAAACTCTCATAATTCAATATGAAACTCTTAAGATGCACAATGATGAAAGTATAGCTAGTTACTTCTTATATATATATGAGATTACTAATTGCATGAATAATTTGGGTGAAGAGATAAAGGAAGTTACTTTAGTTGAAAAGGTTTTAAGATCCTTGTCTGCTAAGTTTGAATCAATAGTATCTGCCATAGAAGAAAAGTAGGATCTTCAGACTATTACTATGACACAATTGCACAGAACATTAACTACCTTTGAGTTGAGAAACTAAGGTCCATCAAATATGAGAGAAGTTGCATTTAAAGCTTCAACAAAAGGAAAAGAAGAACTAAATGAATCAGGACATATTTAAGAAGAAGAAGAAGAAGCAAACTTTGTCAAGAACCTTCAACGAGGTTCTGGAAGATTCAGAGGTAAACTAACTTTCAAATGTTTTTCTTGTGGAAGAGTCGGTGATTATGCTGCCAAATTTCCTCATAAAAATAACCTTGACAAAGGTAATGAATCTACAAAATGGAATAGAAAACAAAGTGTAAGTAAGAAGAGCTACTATACTCATGAAGATAGCGATGGTTTATCAATTAGTGATGAAGATGAAAATAGTAGTGACTATAGACTTCTAATGGCTTATGAAGATGATGATTTCTTGGATGCTTTAGATGAAGATGATCTTTATGAAGAAATCTCTAAACTGAAAATCTATTTAGAAGAAAAGAATATGATTATATATACTTTTACATTCCAACTTGTTGAAAGAGAAAAACATAATGAAAAACTAGAGTGTGAAATTGTGGGTCTAAGAAAGGATATCGAGAGAAGAGCAAATCTCAATCATAGATTTTCTAAAGGATTAGAAACCTTAAATGAAATTATCAAAGTACAACGTTCTCCTCTAAGAAATATAGGTCTTGGATATACTGAATAAGCATCGAAACCACAAAATCTATCAACCTCCACTAAAAGCTATCTTGATGGAGCAAAGAGCAGTGAACAGTTTGACAATTGTCAGTAAAAGAATAAAGCAGATCACCAAGTAAATTAGGCTCAATTTACTTCAAGGATGAATAGAATCCACAACCAAACTCAGGTAAATTATACTCAAGTTGCTTCAAGAATGAATATCAATAGAAACTACAATCACTAGGTTAGTAGATTTGATAATCGTGGGAACTTCTTTAATAGCCAATGTTTTTCATGTCATAAATTTAGACATAAAGTTGCTCAATGTGTTGCTTACAAGACCATCATGACTAGAGAAGCACAAAATCAAAGGAATGTGACAGGGATCATGAAAAGCTCCTATAATAACTTTTCTCTTCTTGAAAATGAAATAGAATGATCTATCTGCAACAACTTCGGTCATGAAGAATTTAAATGCAGGAGTAAATTTCGGTAGCTATCTCAAAAGGAGAAAACTCCATTAATACCCAAAATATGGAGAAAGAAAGAACCACAAATAGAAAGATGTGGCATAGCCTTGTATGTAGAAGGAAAAGAAAATATGTGGTGCATCAACAATGGATGCTCAAAACACATGACAGGTGAGAAAGAAAAACTTCGCTCATATAATGTCTTACAAAAGGAAAAGAAGGTCTCATTTGGAAATGACACTCTTTCTGTTATAAAAGGTAAAGGCTCTGCTTTCTTAAAAGAAAAGGTTAAAGCTGGAAATGTTATGTATGTTAATGGTCTAAAGCATAACCTATTGAGTGTCAATCAAATGTGTGATCAAGGAAATGAAGTAGTATTTTGATCAAACGGATGTGTTTTTCATGAGCTTGATACATGAGAAACTGTGATTAAAGGTACAAGAACTCCAAACAACTAATACATACTCAAGGGAGGAAAACAACAGTGCTACCTAAGCAAAGATGATGAACACTGGCTATGGCACAGAAGATTGGGGCATCTAAGCTTTTCTCAAATAAGAAAAGCATGCATATTCTAGGTTGTTTGTGATCTTCTTGATATCTGCATTCCTGAAAATACAATATGAAAATCATGTCAATTTGGTAAGAAAACCAGATAGCACTTCCTTGAAAAGGAAGGATCAGCTAGTAAGCCTCTTGAACTTGTTCATACTGATTTATGTGGACCATCAAGGAAAAATTTGCCTCGTGGAGAAAAATAATTTATATTGTTCATTGATGATTTTTCCAGAATGTGTTGGATAGGTCTTCTAAAGCATAAAGATGAAGCATTTGAAAAGTTCAAGGCCTTCAAAGCTTTGGTTGAAAATGAATCAGACCACAAAATCAAATGCCTCAGATCTGATCAAGGAGGGGAATTTACCTCAGATGAATTCTTTGACTTTTGTGAACAACATGGAACAAAAAAGTAGTTCTCCACCGCAAGGACTCCTCAGCAAAATGGAGTGGTAGAAAGGATGAATAGAACTGTTCAACAATGGCTTGTGCTATGCTAGATGCATCTGGAACTCTTGCACACTTCTAGGGTGAAGCTGTATTCATTGCCGTCACTATTCTCAACCAAGCAAATGTTCAGGTAAGCAACACTCAAACTCCACACGAACTTTGGTATGGTAAGACTCCTACTGTAAAATACTTCAAAGTTTTTGGAAGCAAATGTTGCAAGAAAAGGATGGCTGAAAAACTTGGTAAGTTTGAACCCAAAGCAGAGGAAGGTATTCTTCTTAGTTACTCTTCTCGGTGTAAAGGATATAAATGTTATAATAAAAGACTTGGGAAAATTATTGAAAGTATTGATGTTGTGGTTGGTGAAGCATGCAAAAATCCAAAACAAATAAAAAACGAAGATTATGAAGAAGATGAGGGTTATCCTCCCACATCAAATCACACTAATTTTGAAGAAGAAATCAATGAAGCACCAGAAGATGAGATAACGGTAGAAGAAAAGACTCCTTCTAGGTATGTTGAGAAAAATCATCCGGAAACTCAAATTTTGGGACAGAAAGAGGCAGGTGTGCAAACAAGAAGAACTATTACAGAAGCTTCAAGCTACATAGCATTACTATCTTCCACCGAACCTCAAAATGTAAATGAAGCATGCAAATATGAATGTTGGGTCAAAGTCATGAATGAAGAACTTGAGCAAATTGAAAAGAATAATACTTGGGAATTAGTTCCTAGACCTCATGATAACAATATCATAGGAAGTAAATGGATATTCAAAAACAAGCTGAATAAAAATGGACAAGTTAATAGAAACAAGGCCAGACTTGTTTGTAAAGGATATGCTCAACAAGAAGGTATAGATTTTGACGAAACTTTTGCACATGTTGCTAGAATTGAAGCCATAAAAATGTTTCTTGCTCTTTCTAGTTTTCATAAATTCAAAGTATACCAAATGAATGTAAAATCCGTCTTTCTTAATGGAGACTTAGAAGAAGAAGTCTATATTGAGCAACTAGATGGATTCATTCTTGGAAATGATGCAAAACTTGTATGAAGACTTAGAAAGGCTCTCTATGGTCCAAAACAAGCTCCAAGGGCCTAGTATTACTGTTGAAAATTGGCAACAAGAAATGCTAAAAATAGAACTGCTAAAAATAGCACTGAAAAAGTAGCAGTTTGGGTACCAGTGCTGGATTGGGCAACAGGGAATGAAAAATGGAAGTGCTAAAAATAGCATTCTACTTTTAGTAGTTCAGGATGGATTCCTATTTTAGTTAGTCCCTGGACTAAAAAAAGGAAGTAAAATTCGAATTTGATATTAACAACAGTTTGAAAATTAATTAATTAATTCATCTTGAGTTAATTAGTTAAGGGAAATCAAACTTGAAGTCTATGTGGGGACATGCAACAGTTTATCTATTAATTGAGGAATTTATCCATCAGTTAAAGAGATAAGATGAGTTGTAATATTGAGTTGTAATTAGTTGGCTCACTTAACTGAGTCAAGTCTAGTTAGATTAATTTAACAGTTTGTTAAATTAGTGAGAGTTCAATTAGTTAATTCTTGCATGCATGTAACTAATGTATTTCAGATAATTGAGTATTCACTCATGGATAACTCATGCATGCCAGTTCATGCAGAGACCCAGTTGAGATCAAAGAAGGGACAGTGTACTATTAGTTGGAAGAATATTTTTCCTATAAAGGAAGCTCATCCATGATGAGGATTTATCTCCTTCAGGACTCCACATTTAGATGAGAAGTTGGTGAGTGTGTGAAGAGGAAAATTCACACATGTGGTTGCACTGGACCCCAATCAGAATTGTGCAAAGAAATAGAAGGCTTGGAGGGTATACTAGAGGTTAGATAGAGCCCTTTGACTGTCTATGAGCAGCAGAGGTATTATAGGGAGAGCAGGATAGCTTTTGAGCTGATTCTTTTTGTAATACTAGCTATATTTCCACTTGTATGAGAATACAGAGTTGGGCTTTTAGGCTGAGGCTTTCCCTGGGTAAATTCTTTTGTGTTATGTGTGATTGATTCTTTCTTATCAGTTATATGTGTTCTTATTGATGTTGCTCATGTTCGATTAAGCTTCCGCTAAACTGTTTGTAGAAGTAGATCAAGTTTTTTGCTTTAGTACATTGCATTACTAGGTGATCTACAATGAGAATTTCTACATGGTATCAGAGCACAGGTGATCAAGGAAGAACAATATACAATGAGGGAGAAGTTTAAGTTTATGATTCCTGAATATGGAAATCGATTTCTAATCACATCTCTATTTTACCTATGGTGTTCTATGGTTTGAGACTGAAATATGCCCTTGATGGTAGTTCGAATTATATAGCCTGGAAGGATCACATGGAAGTAGTACGAGTGGATAACAACCTCAAGGACTACATTGATCAAGAAGTTCTCAAATCGATTGGTGGTACTGAGTTGGCTAAATGGAAGAAAAGTGTGGCTAGAGAAAGGAGAATCCTTTTGGAGGGAGTTCGAGATCACATAGCCTTGAGCCTCCATGGGAAGGAGACACCATTTTCAATGTGGAAAAAATTGAAAGATCTATATTAGAATAGTAGTGATTAGAGGAAGTTGGCACTAAAGGAAAAACTTCAAAAGATCAAGTGTGAAAAGGGTGACATGATCTCTATGTATCTGAGCAAGCACAACACATGCAAGGATGAGCTTGGAAGTGTAGGGATCATGACAGTTGATGATGACATGGTGAGTCTTGCACTCTACCATCTTCCTAAGAGCTAGCATAGCTACTAGGACTCGGTTAATGGATGAGAGAAACTACCAAATTGGGAATGCCTTTGGTCAGATTTGATGTAGGAGGAGATAAGAAGAAGAACTAGAGATGGTTTTTCATCCATAGAGGATGAAGAAAATTGTGCCTTAGCAAGTAAGGTGAAGAAGGGGAAGGAGAAGGTTTCTCTTTCTAAATCCAGTTCTTCCCATGGTGGGAAGAAGTTTGACAAATCGAAAGTGAGATGCTTTCATTGTCATGAGCTGGGCCATTTTGCTACAAATAGTCCACAGAGAAAATCCAAGAAGGGATCTGAGGAAGGATTTGAAGGTGAGGCACTTGCTTCACAGTTCAAGTTGGATTTCACACTCTTCACATGCATGGTTTCATCCATGGTGGGAAGTGGTTGGTTTCTTAAAAGTGGAGCTTCTTTCCACATGACTGGCAACAAGAGTTTGTTCAGTACTTTGGAGGAGAAAGATCTCCAGATACTCTTAGCGATGGGTAATGATGAAAAGTATAATGTCTCAGGTGTAGGCATGGTTATTTTTCATAGGGAGCATGGAGCTCGTCTTACCTTGATTTATGTCAAGTATGTACCAGGACTGAAGAGAAACATGGTGCCGATTGCGATGCTGGAATACAGAGGTTATGATGTAGTCTTCAGTAAGGGAAATGTTTTCCTTAGACACATCATCACTAGACAGGTGAAGTAGATTGGTTCACGGGTCAAGAACTTGTATGCTCTTGAGGTTCAAGATGCATGCAAAGCCTTAAATAGCAAAGCAACTGATGGAGACTTGGTGGTTGAGAGGGAGATTATATTAACTCTCAACATGCAACAGTAGAAGAAGTCTCAGACGATTGTGGAGGAGCCACGATTAGTGCAGCAGCTTCAGGAGGTTGTGGAGCAACCACAACAGGGGAAGCTAAGTGGAGATTGAGAAGATACATCTACTCATGCAGAGACCTCTAGCAGGGGAAACTTCGAGCCAGGTGGGCTGAGGGATCACATGCAACCATACCTCTAGGTAGGAGGTGGGGCAATGTGGAGTGATCGTCCCAAGGAGGAGGGGCAGGATCCTTGAGGTTCCCAACCTCTTTGATTTGACTTTATTGTAGAAGCCTTGATGAGGACTAGTAGGACTAGCTGATTGGGTAGAGACAAATGTAGATGGAGTGGTAAAGAGACCTATAGTGTAGGAGTCCGAGGATTGTGTAGAGCTAGTAGGCTACAACAATGCAAGAGGCACAAGAGTGTTGCACTAGTGCAAGATGGCACAGAGAGGTGTGCAACGGTGCAAGATGCATGGATTGTTGCAGTAGCTCAGAGGTCAGAGAGGGAGCAGTTGTCAGCAGCATGTAGAGCTTCAGCATCAGAGTATGTTTCTAACCAACAAAGAGGTCAGCAGGTAGTTTCTTTTGTTCCGAGAGTTAGTGGAGAAATGACACTTGCATGCAGAACATTCTAGAGGTATAGGATTGAGTTCGTTTTGAAGCCTTTCTTGTTGAGAGGGAGTGTTGAAAAACGACAACAAGAAATGCTAAAAATAGAAGTGATAAAAATAGCATTGCTAAAAATGACAGTTTGGGTACCAGTGCTGGATTGGGAAATATGGAATAATAAATGGAAGTGCTAAAAATAGCATTATTTTTTTAGCAGTTCAGGATGTATTCTTATTTTAGTCAGCCCCTGGACTAAAAATAGGAAGTAAAATTCGAATTTTATATTAACAGTAGTTTGAAAATTAATTAATTATTTCATATTGAGCTAAGTAGTTAAGGAAGATCAAACTTGAAGTCTATGTGGGGACATGCAACAATTTATCTATTAATTGAGGAATTTATCCATTGGCTAAAGTGATAAGATGAGTTGTAATATTGAGTTGTAATTAGTTGGCTTAGTTAACTAAGTCAAGTCCAGTTAGATTAATTTAACAGTTTGTTAAATTAATGAGAGTTCAGTTTTTCAATGCTTGCATGCATGTAACTATTGTATTTCAGATAACTGAGTATTCACTCATGGATAACTCAAGCATGTCAGTTCAGGCAGAGACCCAGTTGAGATCAGAGAAGGGACAATGTACTATCAGTTGGATGAATATTTTTCCTAAAAAGGAAGCTCATCCATGATAAGGATTTATCTCCTTTAGGACTACGCAATTAGATCAGAGGTTGGTGAGTGTGTGAAGAGGAAAATTCACACATGTGGTTGCACTAGACCCCAATGAGAATTGTACAAAGAAATAGGAGGCTTGGAGGGCAGACCAGAAGTTAGATAGAGGCCTTTCGCTATCTATGAGCAGCAAAGGTATTGCAGAGAGTAGCATTTGAGTTGATTCTTTTTGTAATACTGGATATATTTCCACTTTTATGATAATACAGAGTTGGGGTTTTAGGCTAAGGCTTTCCCCGGGTAAATTCTTTTCTATTATGTGTGATTGATTCGTTCTTATCAATTGTATGTGTTCTTATGGATGTTACTCATGTTTGATTAAGCTTTCGCTAAATTGCTTGCAGAAGTAGATCAAGTGTTTTGCTATAGTACATTGCATTACTAGGTGATCTACAGTGGGAATTTCTACAATTACCGTCTTGACAAATATATTCATTAATGAGGTTTTTTAAAGGAATCAACTGATAACAATCTATATACAAAGATTGAAAATAATAAATTGCTAATATATGTTGTTTATATCAATGATATCATTTTTGGTAGCAATGAAGAAGCCATGAGACGAAAGTTTTCTTCGGTAATGTAGCAAGAATTTTGAAATGTCTCTACTTGGTGAGCTTACATATTTTCTTGGTCTACAAGTTCAACAAAATAAAGATGGTATTTTTCTATCACAAAACAAATATCTCAAACAGATCTTGAAAAAGTATGGCAAGGAAGATTCTAAACCAGTATGTACCCCAATGATAATAGGATGCAGTCTTAGCTCAAATGATGAATCAACAATAGTAAATCAACCAACTTACAGATCCATGATTGGCAGTCTGCTTTATCTAACAGGTACCTGACCAAACATCATGTATGCAGTAGGAATAGTTGGAAGATTCCAAGAAAATCCAAAGGAATCACACCTTCAAGCAGTCAAAAGGATTTTCAAATATAAAGGAATATAACTTTGGTTTATGTATCCTGAAGATACAAATCTTACACTTAATGCATATACAGATGCAGATTGGGAAGGAAGTGTTGATGATAGAAAAAGCACTAGTGGTGGTGCATTCTATATGGGTTCTAGGTTAGTATCTTGGTTCAACAAGAAACAAAGTTCAATTGCATTATCTACAACTGAAGTAGAATATCTGGCTGCTTCATCTTGCTGCACACAACTACTTTGGATGATACAAACCTTGCAAGACATTCAGATCACATGTACTCTACCCATCTCCATTCTATGTGATAATACAAGTGTCATCAGTATTTTAAAGAATCCAGTCATACATTCCAAGACCAAGCACATACCCATCAAATGTAATTTTCTACGTGAACAAGTGCTTGAACAAAAGGTCAAATTAGAGTATGTTCCCTCCAAAGAACGGGTTGCTGATATATTCACCAAACCACTACCCAGAGAGACATTTGAATATCTCATAAAGAAACTAGGATTAGTTGCTGCATCATCCTACTGTTAAATCCTATTTGTTTCAGAGAAAGTTTGGTATGCGTGAGTTTCATGAAGCGCAATCGTGTACATACGCTAGTCTCTATGGATACAGTCGTGTATATGTTGGTTTGAGGAAAGCAGTGGGCTAGACTCAGGAAGAAAGGGGTCTGAAATGGTTTAGCGAATCATCTGCTCTATTTGATGATGGTTATAGTCTGTGGATGACATGTGGAAATATGTTGGCTCTCATAAGTTGCTGATAACTTGATGTATATTTGATTGATGATGATGCCTTGATAACTCTTCTATTTGAAATGATCAGATCTAACAATGATCATTTGGCACAGGTTTAGGGGGAGCATATGCTTCTAATAATGCATTGTTGGCATTACCTTAGAAGATCTTGGTACAAATTCACACAGTTGTTTTTATTAAGGAGGAATAGGTTTAGGGGGAGAACATGATTGCTAGCTTGGACGGTGGTTGCCAAATGCTACTGATGATAGTTGTTGATGACTATCATGGTCTTGTTTAAGATATTTGGTCTCTCTTATATATGTCATGTATATATTTTAATGTAAAGGCCATGAAACGACCTAATTTGTTAACCCACTATGCTTGGGATGGATGATGTAATGTTTCGACATGTATAAACAATTGGTATATCCCCACTTGGTTGGGATATGGATGTATGTATGAGTCATTGGTGATAAGAAGGTTATTTATGATGTATGTATAAAGTCATCTTATTCTTTTAGAACATCTTTTGTAGACCTGCTTATATTCAAGTGGAGCATGGACTTGATCATGAAGCTCAATTAGCACACTTTAGGATATCAGAGAATTCAGCATGTATTCAGGGGGAGCATGACCCTTTTCCCTTGATGAAAAAGGGGGAGGGTGGCTTGGGGTTTCCATGAAGTCCAAAGGGGGAGATTGTTGGCATTATGACACACATGTTGTCCTTGATAGCAACTCACTCAGATGACATATCACAGTTCAGTAGGTTAACAACACAGAGTTTAGATCAGACTTCACAGGATGAAGAAAGAGGTATACATAGGTTCACCATTGGCCAAGCCGCGTATACACATGGGTTCACTATATAAAAGACGAGTATAAATACACACACACTTTCACAGAATGAAATGCGCGTACATCTCAAAAAACTAAGTTTTGGTCCAAGGTATTTGGTCCATGGTATTTTGATCCATAGTATTGGTCCAAGGTATCTGGTCCGAGGTAATGTCCCCAGGTATTGGGTCCAAGGTATTGGTCCTAAGTGGTTTTGGTCCATGGTATTGAGTAAGGCCTAACACTATCAAAGGAAGGGAAGATCATTAGGCCAAGGCACTCAAGTATTGAAAATATGATCAAGAGTAAGATCTAGTATATAGGTTATTGGGCATAACTGGATCTGAACCGAGGAAGAACCTTAGCGCTTGATGAAGGATAAGATCTAATGATGCATCAAGATCTTAATGAAGTGAATTATCTTTATGTGGTTTGATCATTCATCTGAATAACTGGTGCATGTTGTAGTCTGTAAATATGATGATTTGGGTATAACTGAAGTCTGGAATTGTTGTAATGTTTAAATCATCATTTACAGATTTGTACACAGGTTCACTTTAGCAAAGGCATGTATACACATTGGTTCTGCATATCAAAATAATGTATACATCATAAATTTGATTTGCAGATCTGTACATAGGTTTTCCTTGTGGAAAGTGCATATGCACGCAGGTTCATCACATGGAAGTAGCATATACCTTATAAAATATGTTTTAGATGCTTCTATTTGTTGTTGCAGTGTTCTGGGTTCTGGTTACTGTATTTTGGTTACAACATTATTAAAGATCAGATTGAAGGGTTGTCAAAGTGATTGATTGATTCAGTTGCGGTTGGTTCAAAAGGAGATTGGTTGATGCAGATATATTTGATGATTAAATGATGTCGTTGATGGATCCAGTCTGAAAATTTATGAAACGTGGTTCCTGGAAGTAAAGAGAAGTTTGTAGCCTTATGTAGACCAACACCTACATACTAGTAAAAGATCTAGGGGGTTGTAGCTTCCTTCCAGTAGAAGCTGGAGAATGAGAGAAGGTTGTATCCTTCTACAGGAATAAGCTTGCGTACTGGTATAAGACTATACCAGTACAAAACTTGTAAAAATAAGTTTCTTACCATTAAAAAGAAGACAAAGATGATTGCAACAAGTGTTTTTCACCCACATTGGGTTTCCACCTTATATCTTGTGTTCATGTGTGAGATTGTCTGTTCTATTTTTACTACACCTGGTTACTGTTTATATGGTTCTGATGCACAGATTAGAGATCAACATATGATGAATTAACTAAATCATAAGTTTGTTGGATATATTCCAGTTGCCTTAAACACAGTTGCGTATATGTGCGAGTTCCATTAACTGAAGTAGCATATATGAATTTGATTATGGAAATGAAATTTTTTTTGACTTGTGAACACTGATTTAGCGCCCCTCTCAGTATTATTTCTAATAGGATGGTCAATCTGCCTTATGTCCTTTAGTCTGGGTAGTACGTTTAGATTAGCTCATCCACTTTTTAGGGAGGCTATGGCCAGATTCTGTTCAGAAATTTTCCAGGCATTGTTCAAGTACCCTTGCAACAACAAGGATAGCCTTTGCAACAACAAGGGCAACCTTTGTTCCTGAAAGGGCCATCCATGCAATAGTGAGGGCAGATGATATCGTAGCAAGGTCAACTGCAACAATCGCAGGGGAAACCCTCTCAACTGTTGTAGCCAACCATGCAGCATTAGATGCAGTATGCTCCAAAAACATCCTAGCCTATGTCTTTGCAGGGCCAACCTTTGAAACCCCAGGGACATCTTTTGTAGCCGCAAGGTCAACCCTTGCAGTAGCAGAGCAAACCCAGGCAACAGTAACCCTTATATACATATCAGCAGGGTTAACC
>APFE030257389.1:43872-86263 GCA_000404065.3 Pinus taeda
TATTGAACCCTTTTGTTTGAGACTTATCAATTGACTAAAAAAATTGTTGCTTTTTGTATCCTCATAATGTGCTATCAATTCTTCCATAAAAATTTCCCAAGTGATAAATTGTTTACGAGAGCAAAGCCATTGATACCATACAAACTGATTTTGGTTCCAAATATAAAGTTGCAATACGTACCTTTTGTGTGTTTTGCACATTATTGAGATCGAAAAATTGCTCCATCTGTAATATCCATGTTGCGGGATCCTTGCCATCAAACTTCCTCATATCTATTTTTGGAATATGTTGGGTCTTCGATCCAACATTAGAGTCTATGAAATCATAATTAACATTTCTTTTGTTCTCATCATGAGTTTCCTTTACTACCCTTTCACCGTTAGTAAGCATTTCTTGTAGAAACTTTTTTAAATTTGTCTTCAAATCTTCCATGCCTGTCTTCAAATCTGTCTTCAAATCGTCCATATTAACTTCCACGTCATTCATCTTAGCTTCTACACCTTTCTTTAAACAATCCATCTTAGCTTCTATGCCTTTCTTTAAACCATCTATCTTAGCTTCTACATCTTTCTTTAAACCATTAATCTTAGATTCTATTCCTTTTTTTGCAAGTGACACTTGTTGCACTTGGTCTCGTAATTTTGATATATCATGTTACATTTCTTCCTCTTCTTCATGAGTCATGCTAGATCTTTGAGGTTTCTTATTAGGTGTTTGCATTTTCTTTCCTCGGGGCATCAATTACCAATAATAATGCTTTACTATGCCCTTTGAATTCCTTCAAACTAATTTTTCAAACCAAGCTTATGCGAAAATTTAAAAAAAACTACACACCTTATTTCACTTTGTAGGAGCTTGATATTGAATCTCATGTATCTCTATAATTTTAGATCATCCAGTTCTAAAGTCGTGACCTATAGTAGCCCTCTGCGTCCTCTTTCCAATGGCACCAGTCTGATCCAAATTGGATTCTCCTGGGAAGAGTTATGCCAAATCTCCCACAGTGACCTGATTATAGAATAGTTCAGTAGAGCGAACTTGTATGACGTGCCACGAGTCACTGTTTTGACCTTTGGCTCTGAAAACTATATATAAGAAACCACAGTCCGTCCTCTTTTTGTACCATCTTACGAAATTTCAATCTGATGCTCAGAGAGAAAGTTATGACGATTTTCCCCAGGTCACCTGTTTGGAATGTAATTCAAGAGTCTGTAAAAAGACCAACTTCCTCAGATCATATCTCCGCAAATATAGCACAAAAGGATTTGAAATTTAGATCTGAGATTCAGTGCAATTTTGTCTCAAATGGGTTTTTTTTTCACTTCTGAAACGTCGTAGAAAAAACGTTATAGCGAAAATTCCACGATGACCTATTTGGAGCAGCGAAACCCTAGAATCTAAAGCTCTGATACCAAATGTTATGAAACCAACTCACAAAAAGGTAGAAAAGATAGTTGAATGCCTTAGAATTCAGCCTCTTCAAGGGGAAACCTCCCTTACATTACACAAATGAAAAATTCTTGGATGATTCAAATGACAAAACCTCCTTTCTATATATAGGAGCCTAAGGAGTCACAATATAACCCAGCCGACCTAACAATAATAATATAAAGCCACAAAAATAACAAAAGAGGGATTCTATGGGGCATAATAATAACAATATCGGGACAATAGGGGCACAACAATCTTAATAAGAGATAAAACTACAATAGTAATGGGGTAATCACTAGTATTATATGAACCTAACAGTGATTGTGGCTATAACATTCCACTATTGGAACTAATGGTTGGGCATGGATGTATTGTATGACTGGAACTTACACTTCTTAATATAACAGAGCCAACACGTTTCATGCATATGTTGCGTTGTATTTTATGCTATCTTGTTTACTCTAAATGATATATGTATTTGTTTGCTTACGCATGAATGTATGGACTATTTTGTATAAGTATGTATGAATCTTTCTGAAATGTGTTGTTGGTTTAACCATCACTTTGGATTGCTTGCTAACTTTCTTTCCTGCTTGTGATGCATCTTCGCTCGTGTGTTCCCTTCCAAGCCGCATACTATTATAGGTTTCCAAGGGGTGCACTCACTTCACCCTCGGTGCGTTAGAACCTCTCAAGCACCTTCCTTGTTTTACTACAGCTGTCACACCCTTGCTACCAACAGAGTTATCTTACTTGCCTCTGTGCAAAATCGCGGTCAAGGCATTACCGTACGACCCACTGCTGGGACTCCTACACCAATCAGTCTGAGGTGTAATTGGGACTTCTTACTCCAGAGATCCCTTGACATGTTAGCGGGTCCAAAACTATCAACAAGTTTATATATGTTCATATGGATCCCATTTTGTTCTCTTTGTCATAGAAATTTCATCGTCACTTAGAGTTGCAATTACTTTGAGGAAGACTTTTTTAAAAAACATTGGCATCCATACCATTGTAAATAAAGGAGTTATATGTTAATATGGATGCCAATTTCCTTCCTTTTTTATAAACATTTCATCACGACTTATATATTATTTGCAATCACATTGAGGAATTTTAGAAAACTTTTGGAAAGAATGGAGTCAATGCAATTTTCAATAAAGTAGGTACATGTTCATATGGATGCCACTATATTTTTCCCTTTCATAAACATTTCATCACGACGTAGGAATTATTTGCAATGGCTTTGAAGAAATATGAAAACTTTTTGAAAACAATGTGGCAATTTCGTTATCAATAAAAAGGTATATTCTCATATGGATGCCATTATATTGTGATTTTCATAAACATTAAATCATGACTTAGAGAGTCTTCGTAATAATTTTGAGGAACTATATAAAACTTTTGAAAAAAATGGCATCAATGCCATTGGAAATACATAGGTATATGTTCATATGGATGCCCTTGTCTTGTATATTTCATAAACATTTTATCATGACTTAGGAATTCGTTGCAATCACTTTGAAGAAATATACAATTTTTTGAAAACAATGTGTTAATTCCGTTATCAATAAAATAGGTATGTTTTCATATGGATGTTGTTGTCTTGCTTTTTTCATAACCATTTCGTCATGAATTAGAGACTCTTTGTAATATATTTGAAAATAGAATCATGAATTAGATAGTATTTGCAAAGAATTTGAAAATTTCATCATGACTTAGAAAGTCATTGCAATCACTATGAGGAAATATACAAAAATTTTGAAAACAATGTGTTAATTCCGTTATCAATAAAATTGGTATGTTTTCATATGGATGTTGTTGTCTTGTTTTTTCCATAACTATTTCGTCATGAATTAGAGGGTCTTTGCAATAACTTTGAAAATATCATCATGACTTAGATAGTCTTTGCAAAGACTTTGAAACTTTCATCATGACTTAGAAAGTCATTGCAATCACTACAAGGAATTGTACAATTTTTTTGAAAACAATGTGTCAATCCCATTATCAATAAAATATGTATATTTTCATGTGGATGTAATTGTCTTCTCTTTTTCATAATAATTTCATCATGAATTGGTGATTATTTACAATTACTTTGAAAATTTCATCATGTCTTGGAAAGTTTTTACAATCACTTCTAAGAATTGTATATAAGTTTTGAAAATAATGTGTCAATTTCATTATCAATAAAGTAGGTATATGTTCATATTGATTCCATTGTCTTGTATTTTTCATATTTATTTTATAATGGTTTAGGTAATCTTTGCAGTTACTTTGGAAATTTCATCATGGCCATGAAAGTCTTTGTGATCACTTTGAGGAATTATATAAAAACTTTGAAAATAATGTGGCAATCGAAATATAAATAAAATAAAGTAGATATATTGTCATGTGCATGCTATTGTCTTTTATTTTTAATTAACATTAATCATTAATTAAATAATCTTTGAAATCACCTTAAAAATTTCATCATGACTGAGAACATCTTTGTAATCACTTTCAGGAATTGTGAAATTTTTTTAACAATGTGTCAATGCCCTTATTAACAAAGTTGCTATATGTTCATATGGATCCAATTGTATTTCATTTTAAAGTAAAATCTCATCATTACGTAGATATTCTTTGTAATGAATCTGAGAATTTTAATTGACTTAGAAAGTCTTTGGAATCACTTTGTGTAATTATACAAAAGAAAATTGAAAGCATTGTGTCAATGTCATTACCAATAAAGTAAGGTATGTATACCTTCATAAGGATGTCATTGTCATGTATTTTTCGTAGACATTTCATCATGAATTTAATAGTCTTTGAAAATTTCATCATAACCTGTAATTTCTTTACAATCACTTTCAAAAACTTTACAAAATTTGTGAAAACAATATGGAAATTCAATTGTCACTAAAATAGGTATATGATAATATAGATTCCATCACCTTTTTTTTCATAAACATTTCACCGTCACTTAAAAAATATTTGCAATCACTTTAAAATTTTGTACATTTTTTTAAAGAACTAGAGTCATCTTCACTTTATTTTAAAAGAAATCAAATTAATTCCATTGTCTTGTCTTTTTCATTTAGTAACTTCTTATAAAAAAGAGAATATATATAATCATATTTAAAAATTAAAAAAAAAATGATAAATAAAACCACTTTGATAATGCCTCAATGCCCCAAATGTTATGTGTTATTATTTTATCTTTAAATATTATAAACTAATTTTAACTACATATTAACCTAAACATGGTTCATACAAAGACATTTAGAGAGATCACAATTTCTATGCAAAATTAATCCACACATATAATTAATATTTAGGGTAATGATATGTAAAAGAAGTATAACTATGTGAATACTATTTGCATCTAGTTGAAGGTTTTTCATATTGCCATCAGAAATTACTACCTCCTCCATCACTCACTTGGAAGCTTATAGTCAAATTGACTAATTTATGTGGAATTTAATTGGTCCCATTTGAATCTACCCTTAGAGAATCGACAAGGACTACCTCAAACATGTTATCTATTTACACAACTACCTACGCAAAAAACAAACCATGGTGTGCCCAATTAACTCTGTACTAAAATAACAAATTCTTAATATAAAAATAAAAATAAAAATTAAATAGTTGGTGGGGCCCTTTCTCCATGGGTGATATATGGTGATTATTGTTATTACTATTGTGCTATATTTGAACACTTCCAAAATTTTACTACATTCAAATTTTGGAGCCTACTTCATTGTCGTATCAAGTGTCTCCTCGGTCTTCAAGTGTCATTTCATGTTGCTCTATATGTTTAAGCTTTCTTAAATGTTCTCAAGTTTGATCACATTGATTATAACATATATAGATTCATTTTATGGTCATAACATCCTTGTTGTGGTAAAATGACACTTTTAGGTTGTAGTTGCACACACTTGACTCGTAATACTTGGGGAATCTTTATAAAGTGGCATTTTGATTTATATTCATTATTCATCAAGGTTTCCTAAGTTTTCTAAATGATTTGGCATGTGTCACACATGGTTTTATAACTAGAACTCATCTTGCTCACATCTTGCCCTACCATCCAAACGTAGACAAATTTGTGTTTCAAAGTGAACCTATAAAGATCAAGAACGCACAAGCGCACCTTAAAGCCTTGATGGGAAACATTTAATTTTTCAAGGGTGCACCCTGCACCCTCCAAGAGTGTAGAGCTCACTCCCCAAGCCCAATTTTCCTAATTTGTTCGAAACTGTGCCCTCTAAAATTGACTAAGTCTTCCTTGAGCGCACTCCTTCAACTCAAAGAAGTGTGCCCTCCTTGAGCACATTGGCACATCCTGAAGACTAGAAGCTCAATCCTTCAACCTTCCCCAATAGGCCATTTGCCCTCCTAAAATTTTTAAGCACATTTGCACACTCCAAAGTCACGAATCCCCAACCTTCAGCCTTCAATAGTGCGCCTTGTGCCCTTCTAGAGGCCTCTTGAGCACATGAGTGCACCTGAAAGGCATGAAGCCTCAACCTTGAGCCTTCAGGAATGTGACTTATTCCCTCCCTGTCTCCCTTGAGCGCAAAACAAACCTAGGAAGCCTGAAGCCTTCGCTTCATCCTCCAAACTTGCACCTTGCAGCCTACCTTAACTCACTTCTTCTTTTGGAAGCATGAGGACATGTAGAAGCCCCAAAGCCTCTCCTCTTCAGCCCTTTAGCATTTCAAAGTGTTGCCTTTCACCCTATAGCCCCTTTGACCCTCTTTGAGTGCACACGAAAGAACTGAACATAAAATAAGCATGGATCATTGTAGAATAGGATATTTTCAAGTTAATAATTCCTCTTCATGAGTGATTGTAGATACATGTATTTAATAAAAACCTCAACTAGCACACACGAGGAAGATTGGGAAAGGAGAACAAGCAAAGGAAGCATGGAAAGAATAAATAAAACACTTAAATCTTGATGATTGATGAGCTCTAAATAATCCATGATTGAAGACCCTTTGGAGGGTGAAAGCGCCATCATCAAAAGAATAATAAATAATTAAGACACATATAGCATCCATGTCACAACTGAAACAATTCCATGTAATCAGCCACTGTTAGTCCCAATCATCAAAATAGTGACATGTCAAGTCTCATTACATAATGATCTGGAAGTCATGGTATATTATTGTAGCATTGTAAATGAAAAATAATTTGAACTCCAAGAGCCATGTATGAACTAAAGAGTCATGGAATTCCAAAAGACATGTAATATCAGAAGTTATATGTCCAAAATTCATTTGGAATCCCAACGTTTGTAGAAGTCCAAAGGTCACAAGAAGTTATAGAGTCAAGAGTCATGAGTATATAAAATGTCATTCCTCAAGGTATATATACATCCTCATTTTTTATTTAAAGGACTTTTAAACTTGACTTCTCCCACAAGGCATTAGAGAGACAAAGCTAGTACTTTTGGGGAGAAACTAGTGGCTCTAATGCTCCACTATTGGAGCTAGTGGTGTTCATTGCATTTATGTATATTAGGACCTTTTCTTAATATTCAGATCTTCAATGCCAACACATTTTCACACATGGATTGTGAATGTTTCGAGGACTATTATTTGAATGTTTATGGTTCATGTTTTCTTTCATCAGTACTGGAGTAATTGAACTATTTTGGTGACTTTAGTGCTCCTCCTTCGAAACATGCATGTTGTTATGTCTATAATGATCATAACATCCTTGTGAAATATTTCTCTTGATGTTATACAAGCCTTTATCTCTCATGTGTGTCTCCAATAGCATATTACTATTACTTTTCTCTTATAGGTTCACTTTATTCTTCCCTCCAGAGTAAGAGAACCTTGATACATCGACAAGTGAACATTCACAAGGAATACTAGCTTATTCATTTGAAAGAACAATTGTGTTTCTCTCTTAGGTTGATAATTAAAGCCAAGGCATATCTATAAGTAAACGCCAGTTGGGCCATATTCCGTATGGGACTCCTACACAAAATTGTGGGAGGTCTAGTTGAGCCCTTATATCGGGGAGATCCCTTGTATGTTTGTGGTATGCAGCATTGTCAACATTCTGGCACTAGAAGGACGACCACCATTTTTTATGGCTGATCACTCCACACACCCTCATCATTCTCCTTTCGGTCAACGTAGAAAAATTATGAGCACTACTAAAATTCCTGAAGCAGGAGGATCTTCTCAACCTGGCGAGGAATAAACTTGTGAAGCTACTTACGAGGAGATCTGGACAATTCGATCTATAACCCATTGGTTCGCGAAGGCTATTGTATCAATTCCTAGAGCACAAAATTTCCCACATTTTCTGAAGAATAAATATAAAATCGGTACTGGTATCTTGGCTTCAACAGTGGAGGATTTGGTTTTATCCACTCTTGAGTAGTTGGAAGAATCTGCAGACGATGTCAAACATCAAGAAACAATTCCACCTCCTAACGAAGGATAAAAAGATGATACAATTGTTCTTTCTTATGACCTTTTCAATGGATTAGACAGTGAATATTCTTTTAATTCTGATAAGGAGGAAGAACGTATAGACAACAACATGGCAGACCAGGATTTGGATTGGATGGCTGAAGGGCCTCTTGCTCTTTTGGGTAACTTGCATAGGATACTAAGACATCAATAAAAACTTCTCTAAAAGTATCATATGAATAAAAGGATGAAGGCAAAAGACCATCTCAATGAATTTTATCTGCCTTTATGAATGATGGAGGTGAGGTATGATGATGTTTCCTACAATATTTTCCCTTATACATTAGAAGGTAGAGCGACATCATGGTACCATAGTCTACTCGTTAATTCAATCTACACTTGGAGGGAGTTCAACTTGCTGCATTGAACCTATCAAACTGTAAGTTGAAATTTGCTACAACTTAGTTTGATTCTGAAAGTATTGATTTAGCTGTTGATTTGTTTGAATCACTTTTAAATTATGCTTCCATTGATTAACACTTTCCTCTGATGCAGGAGTTCCCATTAGAAACTTTGACACTGCTTTAGGAAAGGCTTTGATATGAAAACAAATAGGTTTCCTCTCCACTTGAAAAGAGGTTTCCAAACTAATCGAGACATGACATGGTGACACAATATAAGAGAAATTAAACACTAACTTTCCCCAATTCTGACTTGAATCCTTGCAACTGTTAAGTTCCAAAATTAAATTGATTTGATTCATTCTCACATTAGGAAGAGGAGATTTAGGCACAAACTGTAATTCATGTTGTAATCCCTGCTTATGAAAAAGATGTTTGGTTTTACATAGAACTGAACAAGTTTCGATCTCTTTAATCAAACCATCTTTAAGCTAAGTTGCATAACTTAAACAAGAATCATGTTGATTGTTATGTTGATCCTTTACACACATGATTACAAGCCACTTGTTTGAACTTATTAATCACTTTATCCGATTAACATTAACTGAATTCAAGTGATTTTTACTTTGATGTGCCCTAAAAATAAATTCAACCCCGTCTTTCTTAAGGTGATATTTATGTTCTCTCTTGTAAAATATTGCATCATGATCATAAAGATAAGGACTTCCTAAGACAACTCCACATATGTCTAATGGAACCACATCTAATTCCACTTCATCAATGTAATTATCTCTTATGGAAAATATTAATTGACACTGTTTGGTGAGTTTTATCTGAATTGATTTATTTAGCCACCCTAATGGGGAAGGTCTTGGATGATTCTGTGTTTCGAAACACAAACTTTTAACTAAATATTTAGAGATTAAATTTGCTTGTGATCCACTGTCAAACATTGTATCTATATTTGTATGCTTAGAATTTATCCTTATGTTAAACAAGTCAACTCTTTTATCCTCATGTGAAGGATTTATGTTTGATGAAGATGCAATAGTTTTCAAACTTGAACCAGTAGCTGGACTGCTGCAATGGCCTTTTTTTCATCTTTCTCCTTAAGAAATTTTTGGGCTTAAGTTTTGGATGAAGTTTCCATCACTTCAATTCATCATGACCGATTCTCTGGCAATGAGAACAAGTAGGTCTTTCCTTCTGAACGATTGCTGATTTCTTTCTCTTCGAATTGTTCTTCCCCTTATTGTCATTGGAATCTTATGTTTCCAACTCTTTGGATGACTGCAATGAAAACTTGAATAGCCTGCCACCTGATTCGATATGTATGGCCTGAACACACACCTCATCAAAATCATCAAGATTAAACATCAATAAATTATGCTCCAAATATGAATGTAAATTGCCGATGTATTTTAACAAAGTTTCATGTGTATCCAATGAAATACCAAGCACCAATGCTTTATTTTTGAACTCTTGAGTAAACTACTGAACACTCTTCCCTTTACTTTGCCTCAGATGCTGCCAATCAATAACAACTTGCGGCATGTATCCTAAAGGATAGAATTGTTTCCTAAGAGCTTTTAAAAACTTAGACCATGAAGATATGACTTTTCATTTACTCTTTACATCTAGATGAGTTTTAATTTCCCACCAGATTAAATTTGTTCCCCCATTCTAAGTGTAGCTAAATGAATTTTAGTTTTATCGCTAGAAATGTTTTGAATGCGACAATACAATTTTAACCGCTTTATCCAGTTAACTAGATTTTCAAGATTCATTTCACCCTCATAAACAGGTAACTCAAATTTAACATCAAGTTTCAAAAGAGATGTTTTCTTAGATTTCTTTTCCATTTCATATTCTACACTGGAAGAAGAAGAAGAAGAAGAAGAGTATGATGGGCATGATGGAGGTGAAGGTGGTTTATGAGCCTTGCCTTTACCTTTGTCCTTCTTCAATGTCTTTGAAGAAGAAGCATCTCCTGCCTTCTTGTCTTCGTACAATTCTCCCAACATCTGTTGCATAGTTAAGAATGTCTGTTGAAATTGTTCTTCACTCATCTTAGTTTCAGTGTTTTCACCTACATCAGGTACTCACATGGTTGATTTTTGAATGACTCGTCGCTTTCCAATCTCTGGATAGATCTACTCAAGGATTCCTTCTCCTCGTTGTGACTTTGACCTGGTTAACATTCAATGGCACATTCTACAAACGCAACCTACTCTGATACCAAATTATATGATCTGAAATGACCATATACTAAAAACTGATGTAGAAATGATTAACCATTAGTGATTTGAATGATAACTGAAAGCACAGAAATCGAGTTAAACGGTTTGAGCAGAACACTTTACGACAGCTGATAAACCATAAGGAAGATGCAAAATAGAAGTGAAAATAGCAAATACACAGATATAACAACCAACAAATTGATGAGAGAGTTCGTCTCTGATGGACTACATCTCCGAGTTCGCTTTCAAGATGGGCGACCGTTTTTATTACAAATGACAAGAAGGTGTCGATTACACATCAGTTTATTCAAAATGGACTTATGCACAAGAAATTATGACCTCTGTCATTGGATAGCCCTCTGAACCAACTTTCCAACGCTTCTTACGGTTTCCAAAATCGACCCTGAATGCTCCCGAAACTCTGAAAACAAAATCGCCTATGTCCTCCAGAACCTGCATACAAAAGTTGAAAACCACTCTAATGTCTTTCAAAGGATAAGTCTACCTCTTAAAGACCTCTAGGTTCATTAAAACCACATGTGACTGAATACATGGTGAATTTGGTTAAGTTTGGGTTGGATTTACAACTCGGTCTAGTTGTTGTTTGCCACCTAGGGTTTAGTTCCATGCTCCTCGCATTAGTTGGTAACCAAAAAACCATATTCAAACCCAAAATAACTTTACCATATCCATGAAACTGCAAGTAGTTTGGCTGATTGGGCGAAGGGGATACAACCCATGTGACTGTCATTACAACCGTGGTTAGGGCTCCGGCGGTTCCAGCAACTGCCTGCTGACTGCGCAGTACCGATTTACGATTACCGGTGAACCCTGACCTTGTTCACATGTTACAGTCACTGTGGTTCCGATGCGGTCAGACTCCACGGTTTCCAAACCTGGTGGTCTCCTCTGCCCACTCACATAGCTTCTCCACTTCGCTGAAGGCCCAATGGCTTATAACTATGGCTTTGACCCTTATGGTTGACCAATGCTGGTCACATCACCACAGTTCCGCTGGGGTTTAAGGATGTGGTTAGGAACTGTGTTAATGTTTTACGATGTTTTTAACACATTAAAAATGTCGAGAGTGTTTTCATTAGGCCTTTACGTTTGATCGTTAGGTTTAGGGCTTTTATATTTAGGGTTTAGGTGTATGGATTTAATACATTGTCTTTGTATTGCAATAGGGCTTAGGCATGGAACATGAATATCATGTTTGACATAGGAATAGGCTTAGAATTTAAGCATATGTGTATGATATAGCTTAGGGTTTTTAGAAGGTTTGATTAGGGTTTAGACCTTAGTTGTAGGATTAGGGTTTTAGCAATTTGATCACCCATTTACAATCATTCGTCACTGAGTGACATTAGCGACATTTATTGCCTAATGACGAACTTTTCGAAAATGTAACATAACCATATACATATCGTCAACACTGGATACCTTTGCGATGACAACCCTGACGACATATCAAACCTGCAAAGACAAACGACAAAACACATGTCGTCATCCAAGTCCTGGGGAACTGTCGATGAACTCATGTCGACAACCAGGTACAACCCATATCAATTGAATGCCATGAAAACTATGAACATTACCTGAATAATCTGATCCATAACCAACTTTGTTGCAGCTAAACTGAAGCAACAATGACACTGAGTATTGATGACGACACTTGAACACCTATGCAATTTGAATCAACAGATCCTCTTGGATCAATATGGGGTATTTGTTCTAGGAAATTTTTAATTTTCAGGAAAAGAACATTAAAAAGTATGGGCTCACTGGGGGAAGGTAAGATTTTTGTATATTTCCATGAGTGAATCAGTGGAAAATGGGTGTCAAGAAGTTTAAGAATTAATATGAAGGGCTTGACAAATATCTTCTGGGATAATTGAGAATAGGATCTCATTATTTTGAGAAATTACCACTTTCTGACTGGGGAGGTACCTGATATGACACTAGGTAGAGACTTCAGGGAAAATATAAGTCTCGGGAAAGGCAAATTGAGGTAGAAATGATTCCCATATGATTAAAGCATCACTATTATCTAAATAATTCTATTTCGCCCAATTATGAAGCTCATACAAATAAAATTCACATTGAGTTTATGCTATCTTATATTGTGTGTCAGCTAAATGCATCTCATTAAAATAGGGAATAGAGGGTTAGATTGGAATCTCAACAACCATTTTCATGTTTGCCTTATGTGACAACATTTTAAGATTACAGAGAGGCCTAAAGGAAATTACCCAATTTGTACTAGATTGTTAATGAAAGAAGATGGTGATTGCAGAGGGCACTGGTGCACTAAACGATCTCTGAGCATGAACCTACATTGATACAATGAAATGGAAAAGCGATAAATGTTGGGCAATGCGGTATTTTTAAAGTGGAAAGGGAAAGAAGATCAACGGTAAAATTACTATTTTTGGAGCATCACAATTAATAGTTTTAAACATTGGCAGGAGTTAATGACGAACATCTACATGATCGTTGGCGAGAGATTTGGCCAATGGTCATGTGACGTAAGGGAGGGAGGTGACATGGAATATGGGGTGACGTGTACAGATGTAGTGGGGTGTTGGATGTGTTGGTGTGTTATGAGTGGAGCGACAACCAATAGGGGCGGGGGAAAATAGAAACAAGAAATTCTTTTTGAGGCAGGGTCGAACAGTAAGCAGTAAGGTAAGAGGGCCCCCCAAAACGTTTGTGGAGTATCCACGTGGTCAAAGTTGGTTTCCAACAAACCACATTTCGGACCCCCCCTCCATATTAACCTTCGGGAGGTTAGGGGGGCTAGAAGATCGTTCCCTTCCATTGATTTTGACGGGGACGATCTCATTCATCCAAAAGCACCAAAACCTTATTGCTGAATGAGAAAAATCTCGTCAGTGTTTATTCAGCATTTAAAAATATATTTTTACTAATTTAATCAATCTTTAAGGATAAATAATAAAACTTAGGTGGAATTTTGTCTGCCGCGCCCTTTGGGGATTTATTTTTTATTTATTTATTTTTATTTTTCCCCTTTATTTTTATTTCTTTTTCTTCTTATTTATCCATTTTTTCTATTTTTTTTCTTTTATTTTTCTTTTCAAACACTAGACAAATTAAAATGAAAAATAATTTACAACATCCCACTAGGATAAATGGATAAATAATCATACCTTGATCTCTATATTTATAGGACCCTAACAGAGATGAAATACCTTTAAATCCTAGAGGGAAAAGTGATGGATGGCAATATATACTATTAAAGATGGAAATTTTCTAGGAAGGTGTTGAAGTAAGGGAAATTCTACCTTCTTATAATTAATAACTTTGTGCATCAGCTTGGTTTAAATTTTGGCTATATTACGAACCCAGGTAATTTAAATATTTGAATATTTTATTAAGGTCTATGGTATGAGGGATGGTATTGAAAATGTTCATAGTTATAATTGTATTATTTTCCATTCAATAGGAATTTGGGAGCCCTATGGAAATGACATCCTTTATACCTTATCTTTGAGTGTCGCTTGTAGTGTTGTAGAACATTCTGGATAGAATAGGAAAATGTCTAGATTGGGAATTTGAGGGATTGGTCCAATTTCTAAGTGTTGGGGGTGGTACTGAACTAGATAAAGAGCATAATTATGCTCCAAGGGGACTTCAAGTTGTCCCAATTCTCCCATTATTCACACTCTCAGAAGGTGAATCCATGGCATTCTTCTACTACAATGAGTATCTCTCTATTCTTGTGAATTCTCTTATCTTCCCTTGTGGCATACAATGTAATGCAAATTGTATTTAGTTTAAAAATTTGATTATTTAGCTTAGGAAACATAGATATATTTGGATGGTAATAAAGATACTTAATACTAGGGGATAGAACACTAATGTTGGGGTGAATAAGAATTTGAAACATCTCTTTGGTAAGGATCAACTCTCCTCCTCTAGTTTGAATTGAGATTGAGAGAGATTTAGAGTAGTAATATTGGCCCCTCTCTATTTATGGCCCCTTTGGTTGAAACATACACAGAAGATACACTATATCACAATTATTTCAATAAAGGAAAAGGTAATGTGCATGGCGAGTTTATGATTTTTAGAGTATTCAGTTTTCATATTTATTGGTTCTATGCTACCTATAGTCTTAGAGAATACCCCGATGGAGTAACTTCAGGGGTACAAACATTTATTTGTTTCTAATGAGCCTGGACAGTACCCTAGCAAAGTCACTTGTTTCACCTTCCTATGCATGAATCCTTTCTCTTCTTTCACCCTTTATTTATCTATTGTAATAGAACTATTCATTGGCACATATTATTTTCAACGGGAAGAAGAGGGATCCCAAATTATTGGGAGCAGAGGAGGTTTCCACTTCAGAGAATTATTTTAAGACCTCTGATACTGGTTTACTTGCTTCATATTTTCCCCTTATCAATACTCTAATCTATTGGACAAGCGTTAACACATGAGTATACTTACACCAAGTTGACAAGTTCATATACTAGCATAGGTACAAATCTTATAGGTTCCCTCAAGGTTCTCCTATTGGATTAATCGTATTTTCCATTTGGCCTTAGCTCAACCTATGTAATTTCCCAAATGAAGAAGGAGAAAAATAAAAATCTAAGTGTTGTTGTTGTCACAATTCTCTTTTATTACACAACAAAGCCTCTTTAGCCATGCACTTACACAAGGGTATTATTAATGTACACTTACCAAATAATAAGATGCAATAGGACATTACTACACAACAAACAAATGAAAAATGAAATAAAAGGAAGAAACGAAATTGTACAGGAAGCATAGCTTGTAACTTCTATTGGAAATCATGTTTTAAATCTTCACCATTTTCAGAAATGGGGTCTATCCTCCAATCTAATGATTTTAACTTAAAGGAATTATGGCTGATATTTTCATCAATGACAGATGGTCCAATCCACAAAGGCTAGAACTTTTTGTTTTTACCTTTGTCATTATGGGCTTTATCTCATTTCAAAACTAGGTCGCCCACATCAAAGCTCTTGGCCCCTGGATATTTTCTCTGAAACCAACACTTTACACAGTTTTGATGTACGCAAAAATATTCTTTGGCCTTGTGCCTTTCCTCCTTAAGTTTAACTAGCTTATCCATTCTGCTTTGGACCAAGAGGCAAAGTTTACCTTGTGACTCTTGAGAGAGTTTCAAGGTTGAATGACATAGGTTCGGATGAAAGATAACTTATTTACCATAAACGGAAGGAGGGAAATATTTTCAGGAAGGTTTTGGGGTAACAGAGTCAGCCCAAAGAGCATTGGTCAAAGCCTTATGCCAATTCCTTTGTTTGGATAAAATGATCTTCTTGATTGTACAGACAAGATTCTTATTTGTTGATTCAACCAAACCATTTCCCTGGGGATAATAATTATATTCATGCTTAAAAAAAATCCCATTCTCTAATGAAAATTCATAAAGTTTTAAGGATGAAAAATATGGTGCATTATCAAAGTCAAGCAACGTAGGAATGCTAAACCTGATTATGATGCTCTGTTGCTAAATGTGGATGACTTCCATGTCATATACTTTTCTGAGAGGAATTTCTTCCGACCACTGGGTGAAGTAATATTTTTTTGTTAGGATATACCAGTGATGCTTCGATGAATGAGGAAATTCTTTTCCGATCGCATCAAGGCCCCACTATTGGAATGGCTTTTCAACTGCTACTGGCAGCAATGGGGCGGCTGACTTCTGGTCGTGGTCGATGCATCTATGACATGATTTTGGACATAAGTATGAACATATTTAAGTAAAGTGGTCCAATAATAACCATTCCCCATAACCTTATGAATTGTACTGTCGTTCACATAGTGACCACCCGTCGGTCCATCATGTAAATATGCTAAGACCTTCTTTGTATCCTACGGCTCAAGGCATTTTAGTAGAACACCATTGTAGTGCTTGTGAAAAAGTACTACATGCACCAATTGGTAAGATAATGCTTTTAAACATATTTCCATTTTTTATTTATTCGATAAGTGCGAGGGAAAGGTGCCATGCTCCAAAAAATTTCATTGATCTGCATACCAAAGTGTTGTAGATGTGGACTGAGGAACATATTCAATATTATACATTTTGATCTCCTGCTCCCACCCTGAAATATCTTCTTCAGGAGCATATCTAACTTCGGTGGCTAACTTACAAATGTCCTGACCCTTTATGGTATGCACAGGTTTAATTTTAGGTAATATTCTTAAAGATAGGTCATCTAGTTAGCCCTCTTCTCACCCAGCTCTTGTTGCACTAACAATGTTCTTACTACTGGATGAGGTAAAATACGATTGTGTGAGCTTTCAAAATGTAGGGCTTGAAATACCTAACTTCCTTCTATACTGCATACGCCTGTTTATTAAGAAGGGTAATTTAATTAGAGACCTTGTTAGCACTCTTAAAAGAGATAGGTGTCTCATTTCCTTCATTACCTTTCTGAGTAAACACAACCATAATTGACGAATTCGAAGTAATGTAGAGAGTAGGAAATCCTTGCCATAACCTGGACTAAAAAGCATGGGTGCATTGGCAATAACCTATTTGATCTTCACGAAAGAAATTTTCTCCTGTTTGTTGCATTTTTATATTGTGTCTTTCTTAATCATATGTTGTATAGGCTTAACTATCTAAGGATAATCAAAGATGAAATTTCTCATGAAATTGATTTTCCCTAAGAAATACTGCATGGATTTCTTATTCATTGGAAATGGGATCTGTGTGATAGCCTTGACCCTCTTGGGATAAATTTTAATTCCACTCTTCGTTGTGATGTGCCCTAGTGAAATCCCTTCAGATATAACATAGACACTATTCTTGGGATTGAGAAAAATCCCATACTTTCAGCACCATTTGAATATATGCTTAAGATGGTGTATGTGATTTGATCATTTCTTGGAAAACATGGTAACATCATCTAAATAAACAACAATGATTTTAGCTATAAGGCCATGAAAGGAAATGTCCATCACTCTTTGGAAAGTTTCACGACATTTATTAGTCCAAATGCATCTTCCTAAAAGAGAATGTTCCCCGTTTAGTCCAAAAGGTAGCCATTAATCAGTAAGGTTTTGCTACTATCACTTGATTATAACTTCAAGATCCATCTAGTAGTGAAAAAATTTCAGACCTAGATACTATCTTTATCATAAGCCCAGTTGAGATTCTGAAAATCAACACATAGATGTATTTCACCATACTTATTTCTAACTAGGACCAAGTTGGAAACCCATGTGGAATGTCTAACTTTCAAGATGATTGGAGCATCCAACAACTTTCTCAATTCCTTCTGAATAAGGGGTTCTAGTGTTTGATGAAATTTTCGTAACTTCTGCTCAAAAGGCTTTACCCCTTATTTTATGGGAATGAGGTGTTGGATAACACGAGTATCATATGTCTTTAAATAATTGTATGTCCATGAAAATACATCATGGTATTGTTTGAATAAGTGGACAGATTCTCGTCATTCCTATGGAGAACAACACGTACCGAGGTTCACATATTTTGGATCTTGTGGGGTTCCTAGGTTGACTTTTTTAGATGTTAACTTTGAAATCTTAGTCTTTTTATTGGTTGGTCCTCTAAAATGGTTCTCCAGATCATATAATTTCTCTAGGGACACTACACCTTTCTTCATAGTATTTCCTTTTGTTTCATTGGATACTTCTTACAAAAACTGATCATGGTCATCCTCTTCTATGGTAGTGTCTTTGAATATATTAGCATTAGCCATAAAATATAGTAACCATTGGTCATCGTTGAAAACGTGTAAATTGGTAATGTTGTCTAGTATAGATGGTTTATATAAAATTTCAATTGAAAAAACATTTTTCAATGGCATCATCCTAGTGGTCGCATTTGCTAGTGCATTTGTTGTCGCATTTCTAACTCTAAGAAAATAGTCGATATCCAAAGCTTTAAAATGATTTATAAAACATCATACCTTCTGCTAATATTTTTTGAGATATTGTGAAACACAATGTATAGTATCTCATACATGACGAGTGACCACCTCTCAGTCACATATTACCCTACCTTTAGGTCAATAGTTTTCTTCTATAAAACTAAGAGTGCTTCATATTCTTAAGTGTTATTGGTTCACTCGAACTCCAAATGACATGCAAGGATATGATTCTAATTTCTTGGGTTTGCAAGAACACAACCTTCTCTGGAACCATCCTGTTTCTTTAAACCATCCAAATATAAAGACCAAATATTATGAGCTACCAAGATACTTCCTATACAACTATTATTACTATTACTACTAATATGTACATCTATATTACAGGTTTTATTTGCACCATCTAGAGAGTAAGGAAGTATTTCCATTTGTGTATTTGGTGGAACGGGTGAAGGCTGCACCTGATAACACCCAAGGTCAGTTTTGAGAAAGAAATTCCCAAAATTGAAATGAGCAAAAGCAAGAGCCTTGTTGTGGCCCTTGAGTGGTATCATGGCATGTTTCATGTACAACTTGATGTTCATTTGAATCTAATTATTCCATCCCTTATATGGAAGACACAAATGTGACCAGTCTGTTACAAAATATTCATTAGTTTGTTAGACTAGTCTCTTCTAAGTAATACACCATAGGAATTTGGTATGTACAAAAATACAATATTTATACATTAGTGAAGTTGAGCATCTTTCGATAATCTGATAATAACATTCTCAAGATCACCAATAGCTTGGACAAGAAATCTTTCCAATTGGACAATTTGTGCATAGGTTTTCTCCCATTTTTCATTTATTTTTATCATTACTGATAAATTCATTACATTTACGAATGCCCCAGAGTCTACTGAATAGTTATGGACATTATAATAAAAAATTTAAAACATTAACAAAAATGGTGGGTAGAGAGTGTTAGCTTCTAGTGTTAAAACATTTACTATAGATGCAAGAGGACCAGAAGAGTTACGTAACACCCTTTGATGGGAGGAAGCTTTACCACTTATCGATGGTTGTGAAAAGGTCTAGAAAATGATTCCAGGCTGGCCTGCAATATTTGCGAGCTCGTAGATAGATATGTTGGCTCATGTTTTCTTCATATCTTCCAAAATATTATAATCAATTGTTTCACCAATAACATGAAATGTTGAAGTGTATGGCAGAGTGGCTTTTTTTGACACTTCTAGAATACTAGACTTACCTTTGTTACTAAAGGAAGTGTTCCTGGACTTGGCTAAGTCTCCAAATTAACTCTGTGTATTCTGAGAAGGATTGAAAGGTGGAGAAATTCTTTTTAGAAACTAACTATTTTAACTTCTACCTTGTCAATTCCCTTTTAGAGACCGACCCTTTACTCCTTAGGCTATATTGACCATTTTTCTTCTGAGGAGGGGGGTCATTCTGTTGTGGTTCTTTAGCATCCTTCTTATCAACGTTGTAAATATGATGATACACATTCACTGCATGTCCAACACATTTTCCTTCCTCAGCCACTGTGGGTTCTTCTAATTCTTCTTCTTGTTTTGTCCCCTCATCTGCTTATGGGGTATCTACAATGTGTGCAGCCAGAGTGTTCAAGTTATGATTCCACAGAGGGCATGTTTTTTCTAAATGATATTCTCGATGGAAAGAAAAATAATTATCCATGCCAATTCTTTCTATGTTCATCACACTATTCAAAATTTATACAAACTTGGCAGGTTGATTTTTGTTATTATTACTATACCTTTGAAAAGGGAAGGACTTGGGAGTCTTGCTATAGATAGAAGTCTCACTTAACCTTTTCTTCTACTCTGAAATTTCATTGGTGAGATTCTTCACCATCGTGTTCAATCTCTCGATATCATATGATTCCTTCTCTTTAGCCTTACTAGTAGGTGGTTGTGACTTCTTACTAGTCCCTTTGGAGTCTTTTGATCCTTCATCGTTCGTAATGACCCTAATCATTCAAAAGTCCTTCTCAATGGAAACTACGTCTGAAACGTTTAGTGCCAACATTTCCTCTGTAACCCTCTTTATCAACTGGGAAATACTGGTGGGAAAGGAAGTTGTGTAGTAATTGATAGTAATTTAATAGTGTAGTTTCATGTCTCGGGGAATTTATTCAATATACGATTGACTTTTTTATTAAAATATCACTTTCTCCTTTTCCCCCATTTTCATGCTTCTGAGTTCTTTGAGTAGCATCGCGAGAGTTTTTTCATTAGAAAACATCTGAAGAAATATATTTTTGAACTCCCTCCAGGTGTAGATTGAATTAACGGGCAGACTATGGTACCATGATGTTGCTCTACCTTCTTATGTATAAGGGAAAATGTTGCAGGAAACATCATCATGCTTTACCTCCATCATTCATAAAGGTAGGTAAAATTCATCGAGATGGTATTTGGCCTTCGTGCCTTTATCCATATCATACTTTGAGAGCATCTTTTATGGATTTCTCAGCATCCTATGCAAGTTATCTGGAAGAGAAAGAGGTCCTTCAGCCATCCAATCCAAATCCTACTCTGCCATGTTCTTGTCTCTACATTCTTCCTCCTTATCAGAATCACGGGAATATTCACCCTCTAATCCATCGAAAAGGTCACCAAAAAGAACAATTGTATCATATTTATATCCTTCGTTAGGAGGTGGAAGTTGTTCTTGATTTTCGATATCGTCTACGACTTCTTCAAACTACTCAAGAGTGGAAAAAACCAAATATTCCACTATGGAAGCCAAGATACCAATATTGGTTGTATCTTTCTTCTTTAAAAAATGTGGGAATTTTTTTTCTCTAGGAGCTAATCTAATAACCTTCATGAACCAATCGGTTATAGATAGAATTGTCCATATCTCCTCATAAATAACCTCACAAGTTGATTCTTGGCCAGACTGAGAAGATCCTCCTACTTCAGGAATCATAGTAGTGATTAGAATTTTTCTACATTGAACAAAAGGATAATGATGAGGGTGTGTGGAGTGATTAGCCATAAAAAAATGGTGGTCATCCTTCTAGCACCAGAATTATGATGATGTTGGATACCTCTAACCTATAGGGTATCTCCCTGATATAAGGGCCCAACTAGACCTCACACAATTTTGTGTAGGAGTCCCATCCGAAATACAGCCCAACCGTCATTTAATTACATATATGCCTTGGCTTTAGCTATCAACTTGAGAAAGAAACACAATTTTCCTTTCGAATGAGCAAGCTAGTATGCCTTGTGAATGTTCAAATGCAGATGTATCAAGGTTCTTACTGTGGAGGGAAAAATAAAGTGAACCTCTAAGAGAGAAGTAATAATACTATGCTAATGGAGACACACACGAAAGAGAAAGGCTCATATAAAATCAAGAGAAATAGTTCACAATGATGTGATGATCATTATAAACATAACAACATATTTCCAATAAGGAGCACTAAAGTCACAAAAATAGTTCAATTACTCTAGTACTGATGAAAGAAAACCTGAACCATAAAAATTCAAAGAATAGTCTTAGAAACATTCACAATCTGTGTGTGAAAATGTGTTGGCATGGAAGGCTTCAATATTAATCGAACTTCCCAATATACATAAATGCAATGAACACCACTAGCTCCAATAGTGAAGCATCAGAGTCACTAGTTTCTACCCAAGAGTACTAACTTTGTCTCTCTAATGCCTCGTGGGAGAAGCCAAGGTTAAAAGTCCTTTAAATGAAAAATGAGGATCTATATATATCTTGAGGAATGACATTTCATATACTCATGACTCTTGACTTTATAAGTTCTTGTGATCTTTGGACTTATACAACCTCTGGGATTCCAAATGAATTTTCGAATTACATATAACTTTTGATATTACATGTCTTTTGGAATTCCATGACTCTTTAGTTCATACATGACTCTTGGTCCTTGGAGTTCCAATTATATTTCATTTACAGTTATTACAATAATATATCATGACTTTCACATCATTATGTAATGAGACTTGACATGTCACTATTTTGATGACCAAGACTAATAGTGACTGATTACATGGAATTGGTTCGGTGGTGACATGGTTGTTATATGTGTCTTCATTCTTTATTGTTCTTTTGAACATGGCAATTTCACCCTCCAAAGGGTCTTTAGTCATGAAGTCTTTAGATTGCTTCGATCATCAAAATTTAAGTGTGTTCTTTATTCTTTTTGTGCTTCCTTTTCTTGTTCTCCTTTCCCAATATTCCTCGTGTTTTCTAGTTGTGGTGTTTTTGGAATACCTGTATATGCAACCGCTCATGACGAGGAATTATCAACCTAAAAATCTCTTGCTCTACAATGATCCATGCATATTATATGTTTAGTTCTTTCGGGTGCACTCAAATAGGGTCAAAGGGGCTATAGGATGCAAGGGAACACTTTAAAAGGCTAAAGGGTTGAAGAGGAGAGACTTTTGGGGCTTCTACATGTGCTCATGCTCCCAAAAGCATAAGTGAGTCAAGGCAGGGTGCAAGGTGCAAGTCTGAAGGATGAAGGGAAGGCTTTGGGCTTCCTAAGTGCCTTTTGCACTCAAGAGAGAGAAGGAGGGTGTAGGGCACACTCCCGAAGGCTGAAGGTTGAGGCTTCATGACTTTCAGGTGTGCTCATGTGCTCAAGAGGCCTCAGGAAGGGCATAGGGTTCACCCTTGAATGTTGGAGGTTGTGGCTTCGTTCCTTCATAGTGTTCCAGTTTGCTAAAGAATTTCAGGAGGGAAGGTTGACAGATTGAGCTTTGGGTCTTTGGGGTGTGCCAATGTGCTCAAGAAGTGCACACTTCTTTGAGTTGAAAGAGTGTGCTCTAGGAAGACTTAGTCATTTTTGGAGGGTTCAGTTTGGAACAAGTAAGGGGAATTAGGCTTGAGGAGTGAGCTCAAGACTCTTGGAGGGCACATGGTACACCCTTGAAAAATGAAAGGTTTCCCATCAAGGCTTTAAAGTGCGCTTGTGCACTCTTGATCTTTACGGGTTCACTTTGAAACCACAATTTGTCTAACCTTGGATGATAGGGCAAGAGGTGAGAAAGATGAAATCTAGTCATAAAACCGTGTGTCACACATACCAAATAATTGAGAAAAATTAGAAAACCTTGATCAACAATGAATATACATCAAAACTCCACTTTATACACTTTCCCTAAGTATTACGAGTCAAGAATGTGCGACTGCAACCTAAGTGTCATTTTACCACAACGAAGATGTTGACCATAAAATGCATCTAGAGATGTTATAATCAATGTGACGACACTTGATAACATTCAAGAAAACTTAAACATATAGAGCAACACGAAACAACACTTGATGGCCGAGGTGACACTTGATACAATGATGAGTAGGCTCTAGAATTTGAATGTAGTCAAATTTTGGAAGTGTTCAAATATTGTACAATAGTACTAACAATAATTACCTTATATCACCCATGGAGAAAGGGCCCCACCTAGCATTTAATTTTTATTTTTATTTTTATATTAAGAAATTTTTCTTTTAGTATAGAGTGAATTGGGCACACCATGGTTTGTTTTTTGTGTAGCTAATTAAGTCAATAGATAACATGTTTGAGGTAGTCCTTGCCGATTATCTAAGGGTAAATTCAGATGGGACCAACTAAATTCCACATAAGTTTATTCAATTTTACTATGATCTTCCAAATGAGTGACAGAGGAGGTAGTTATTTGGAATGGAAATATGAAAAACCTTCAACTAGATGCAGATAGTATTCACATAGTTATCCAAAAAGTATCTTTTACATATCCTTACCATAAATATTAATTATATGTGTGGATTAATTTTGCATATCAATTGTGATCTCTCTAACTATCTTTGTATGAACAAAGTTGAGGTTAAGATGTAGTTAAAATTAGTTTATAATATTTAAAGATAAACTAGTAACACATAAAATTTAGGGCATTGAGGGATTATTAAAGTGGTTTTATTTATCGTTTCTTAAAATTTTCAAAATATAATTATATATATTATCTTTTAATGAGAAGTTACTAAATGAAAAAGACAAGACAATGGATTTAATGTTATAATCTTTTTAAAACAAAGTGAAAGATGACTCTAGTTTAAAAAAATGTACAACCTTTTAAAGTGATTGCAAAGATTTTTTAAGTGATGGTAAAATGCTCATGACAAAAGAAGGCGATGGAATCTATATGAACATATACCTAATTTAGTGATAATGACATTTCCATATTGTTTTCAAAAATTTTGGAAAGTTTTTGAAAGTAATTGTAAGGAAATTATAGGTTATGATGAAATTTTCAAAGTGATTGAAAATACTATCAAATTCATGATGAAATGTCTATGAAAAATACATGACAATGACATCCTTATGAAGGTATACATACTTTACTTTATTGGTAATGACATTGACACAATGCTTTCAAATTTTTTGTATAATTACACAAAGTGATTCCAAAGACTTTCTAAGTCAATTAAAATTCTAGAGTCATTGCAAAGAATCTCTAAGTAATTATGAGATGTTAATTTAAAAGGAAATACAATTACATCCATATGAGCATATATCAACTTTGTTAATAAGGGCATTGACACATTGTTAAATTTTTTGTACAATTCTCAAAAGTGATTACGAAGATGTTCTCAGTCATGATGAAATTTTCAAGGTGATTGCACAAATAATTTATTTAATGAGGAATGTTAATGAAAAATAAAATACAATAGCATGCAAATGACAATATACCTACTTTATTTTATTTATATTTCGATCGGCACATTATTTTCAATTTTTTTGTATAATTCCTCAAAGTGATCACAAAGGCTTTCATGGACATAATGAAATTTTCAAAGTAACTGCAAGGATTACCTAAGCCATTATACAATAATTATGAAAAATACAAGACAATGAAATCAATATGAATGCATACCTACTTTATTGATAATGACATTGACACATTATTTTCAAAACTTATATACAATTGCTCAAAGTGATTGTAAAGACTTTCCAAGTCATGATGAAATTTTCAAATTAATTGTAAGCAATCTCCAATTGATGATGAAATTATTATGAAAAAGAGAATACAATTACATCCAAATGAAAATATACCTATTTTATTGATAATGGGATTATATTTTCAAAAATTTTGTACAATTCCTCATGATGATTGCAATGACTTTCTAAGTCATGATGAAATTTTCAAGGTCTTTGCAAAGACTATCTAAGTCATGATGATATTTTCAAATTTATTGAAAATACTCTCTAACTCATGATGAAATAGTTATGGAAAAAACAAGACAACAACATCCATATGAAAACATACCTATTTTATTGATAACAGAATTAACACATTGTTTTCCAATTTTTTGTATATTTCCTCATAGTGATTGCAATGACTTTCTAAGTCATGATGAAATTTTGAAAGTCTTTGCAAAGACTATCTAATTCATGACGATATTTTCAAAGTTATTGCAAAGAATCTCTAAGTCATGAAGAAATGGTTATGAAAAAAACAAGACAACAACATCCATATGAAACCATGCATGTTTTATGGATAACGGAATTAATACATTGTTTTCAAATTTTTTGTATATTTCTTCAAAGCGACTACAAAGAATTCCTACGTCATGATAAAATGTTTATGAAATATACAAGACAAGGGCATCCATATGAACATATACCTATTTATTGATAATGGAATTGATGTCATTTTTTTCAAAAGTTTTGTACAGTTCCTCAAAATTATTATGAAGACTGTCTAAGTCATGATTTAATGTTTATGAAAATCACAATATAATGGCATCCATATGAACATATACCTTTTTATTGATAACGCAATTGACACATTATTTTCAAAAAGTTTGTGTATTTCTTCAAAGTAATTACAAACACTTCCTAAGTCATGATGAAATGTTTATGAAAAAGACAAGACAATGGAATCCATATGAACATATACATATTTATTGAAATTGGCATTGTTGTCATTTTTTTTCATTTTTTTTACAATTCCTCAAAATTATTACAAAGAATATCTAAGTCATGATTTAATGTTTATGAAAATGACTAATGGCATTGAAATATTAAAATATACCTACTTTATTAACAGTGGCATTGATGTAATTTCTCTTAAAAATTTTCTACAATTCTTAAAAGTTGTTGCAAATGCTCACTCTCAAAGTCATGATGAAATATTTATGAAATGGAAAAAAGAATGGCATCCATATGAACATATACCTACTTCATTCACAATGTTATTGACACCATTGGTTTTTTTTTAAAGTCTACAATTCCTAAAACTTATTGTAAAGACTTTCTAAGTCGTAATTAAATGTTTACGAAAATGAGAAGACAATGGCATCGATATGAACATATTTGTACTTTATTGACAACGGCATTAACACAATTGTCTTAAATGGAAAAAATAAAAGTGTCTTTTATCATTTTAAGAATTTTTCCTAATATCCTCAATTGTGATTGCAAAGACAATGATAAGAACATAAATCCTAGCATATCATGGATGAGAACATATGATATTGTTCCCATTGTTTTCAAATTTTGTGTACAATTCTTTGAAGTGGTTGCAAAGAATCTCTAAATCGTGATGAAATATTTAATAAAGGATAGTACAATTACATCCATATATACATATACCTAATTTATTGACAATGGAATTGATGCCATTGTTTTAAAATAAAATATACAATATCTCAAAGTGATTTCGAAGACAATGGATGAGAACAATATAAATACTTTTGTATCATTGATGAGAACATATGATATTGACGCCATTTTTTTCAAAAATATCTACAATTCCTCAAGGTGATTGAAAAGACTTTGTAAGTAATGATGAATAGTTTATGAAAACGAAATTGACACAATTGTCTTATAAGGAAAAAATAAATGTCCCTTATCATTTTAAGGATTTATTCTAGTTTCCTTGAAGGGGATTACAAAGACGGTGGTCAAGAACATAAATACTAGTGTGTCATGGTCAAGAACATAAATACTAGTGTGTCATGGATGAGAACATATGGTATTGGTACCTTTCTTCTCAAAATATTTGTAAAATTTTTCAATTTTATTGTGAAGGGACTCTAATTCATGATGAAATGTTTATGAAAAAAAATATAATGACATCCATATGAACATATACCTACTTTATTGACAATGGCATTGATTCCATTATTTCCAAAAGTTTTCTAAAATTAGCGTTGGCATCCATATTAGCATATAACTCCTTTATTTACAATGGTATGGATAACAATGTTTAAAAAAAAAATCTTCCTCAAAGTAATTTCAACTCTAAGTCACGATGAAATGTTTATGATAAGGAGAAGAAAATGGCATCCATATGAACATATATCAACTTTATTGGAAATGACATTGGCATCACTATCTTATAAGGAAAAAGAAAAGCATCTCTTATATTTTTAGGAAATTTTCCAAATTTCTCAAACGTTACTACAAATAATTTATAAATCATGAAAAAATGACTCAATAATGAATACAATACAATGACACCAACCCATTGCATTATAAGAAAAATATAGTAGAGTACAATATAATAAAATCAATCCCAATGACAAAAAGCGAAGATTGCTAATATGAGTATACTATTTATGATTATGGAAAAAAAAATTCACTTTTACATTAAAGATCTCAAATTTCATTTAATTTTATTTTGTTAGTGTTATGTTATACATGTCATGCATATTTTGTTGTAAATTTTATCTCTTCTCTTAGTAACATAATGTAAATCCATCTTAACCCTATATCTATCAAACATCGAAGGAGATAAACAATCAAAAGAAGCAAAATATGGATCGATGCTAATTCAGTTTTTGATTATTATTATTGTGGTGGTGGTTTTTTATATTATTTTTTTTTTATTGAGAGGAGGGGGGACATAATGTAGGGGATTCATAATATAACTCAAAGTAACATGAAAACAACATTGAAAAAAAAATGAGATTAATATAATTAAAATTGTGTGTGTGAGAGAGAGAGACCAATGAAAACATATATCCACCTTAATCTATGAAGTGTTGATAGTTTTGTTATATTTTAGGCACCAAACTCAGGGTCCACACACACAAACACACACACACACACACAAACGTACACATGCACACACAAATGCATGCATGCATGCACAGACGCACACACACACACACACAATATATGGTAATAACTTCCTATGAACTTTACACATCAAATGAACTAAAACACACTAATATGCCTAAGTAGAAATAAATTTGGTATAGAGGTGTTGGCTTGGTTTGGGCTGACCCAGGTTCAATCTATACTACGCAACAATAAAACTCTAAATCACTGACCCTTTTGGCAACGACCTACAAACATATTGCAGTGTCACCTGAAGTGACTATGGGGGGATGCAGAACCAAGTTTCTGCAGCCTTGAGAGACTGGGAGATGTGGTATTATTATCTTATATTATTCTTAGTACTTATAAATCACTTTGTTGTATTAGATTAATCACTTAAACATGCCATATAAACCATTATTGTGCTAAAGTAAAATTCAATTGTAATAACTGCTACTCTACAACAAATATTAAGAAAATATACACATAAATTACCATGGTTCACCCTAGTGTAGGGGTATGTCCACAAGAATTGTTTCTTAATATAATAAATATTTGAATAACAAATAGTTCTAGGCCTATGCATTAAGCTGCAGGTTGTCTACGCACTCAACTGCAGACTCAGGCCACTATGCACTCAGCTGCAAAGCCTTGCCCTCTCTACCAAATTATAGATCACAATAATTTTTCCGTAACACTGATCTGGATCAATTCTATGATTGTCTTCTTGTTATTTTACCCTATATATATTATTACATTGTAGGGTTACATCATCAAAATACAATGGTCCAAATACCATGGACTCCTTAAATCAAGCAACTATGGTCCCAAAACCCTTGATCCCTTACAAAATCACGGGCTTTTAAAAAAAGGATGGGTTTCGACCCATCTTGAAGCCCTTACAACACTGCGTAGTATATTTAATTCCTAAAAATGTGCTTTATTGCGTGCTCCACCCCACAAGATGTGGAGTCTTTGCCAAAACCTAGGCCAAGTTGGGCTGCGCCCAAAAGGCCCCCAACACTCACATGTGACTTGTCCCGAGTCACTCAGCTGATTTTCCACTGAAGTAAAATGCAACTGTAATAACTACTACTCTACAATAGATAGTAAGCAAATATACACATCAAAATGCCAATTTACCATGGTTCACCCTAGTGTATATATACGTCCACAAGAACTATTGCTTGATATAATAAACCTTTGAACAATAGACATTTCTTGGCCTCCACACTAAGTTGCAAGTTGTGTGTGAACTCAGCTGCAGAGCCTCACCTTCACTACCAAATTACAGATCACAATGATCTTCCCACAATAAGTTGCAAGCTGTCTGTGCACTCAGCTGTAGAGCCTCACCTTCACTACCAAATTATAGATCAGAATTATCTTCCCATAACATTGTTCTAGATCAATTCAACGATTCTCTTCTTGTTATTTTACCCTATATATACTTTTACATTATAGGGTTACATCATCAAAATACCATGATCCAGATACCATGGACTCCCTAAAGCAAGCAAGTATGGTCCCAAAACCATTAATCCCTTACAAAATCACAGGCTTGCAATATGTTGATGCCTCGAAAATTTCTGCAACAACATTGGGGGATAACCACCCGGTCCGGAGCTTAAAGAAGCTCCTTTTCCGTTTGTAGTGGCTCTGACTGGTTTAACTAGGTCTAGTTACCTTCTCTCATTCTCCTATGACGTAAAATCTGACTCTCATTCATCAATGAAGAAGAGACATCATATCAACCCTCTTGCTGATTAGGCAAGAAAGTGATCCTTAAACTGATCTGGGGCTCAGCCAAGCCATGACTAAATTATGAATTACAATTATCCTAACTTATTCTAACCTAACTAACTTTATGGTATTAAGTTAATATTAATTGTTAATCCTATATGATACTATGATAGTGCTATACTATTGTTAAAGTCTTTATGTTAAGTATTAAAATACTCCTATTTATCTCATATGTCAAATCTAAACTAATATATCATATGTTATAATGCTAATTAACTAACTATGCTATGTAAATAACTATACCTTATACTATAATATATTCCTAAATTTTACTAATTATAGTTTCTAATAATTATTCTAAATATTTAATCTAGTCTATTATGAGATTATAAATATACTATGATAACTATAAAAGAATGTTAATAATATATATCTGAGAAAAACATTTATTAATATCTAGTTAATACATTCCATAATATTTAATTACATTGGCTATTATTAAATATTAAAATATTAATTAATAATTAGTACACTAAAAGTTAATTATAAGAAACCTATGTAACTATTAAGATGAAAGTTAACTAAATAATATTATTATTATTCTAAGTAAACAATTAATAAAATCTTAGTTAACTTATACTACCATATTAAAGTTAAAACTATTCTAATTACCTTAAGCTATTATTATTTATTGAAAGTAAATGCTACAAATTAATGAGTAATTAGTATGTTAAGGCTAACTCTAAAAAGAAAAAGAAAAAGAAAAAATGACTTCTAATATTAATGGTTATTATTAAATGAATTAATATAAACTATATTACATTAGTCTTTATGAATGATTTCTTAACGTTTTGGATAAAGATTAAAATCAATCAAAAAGTTGACTAATATAAAAGCTTGATCTTGCCATGAGAACCAAAAAATGTTTGCCTTTAACTAAAAAGGACTTTATGTAGATTACATTTGCAAATATAAAATTAATCCTAAAATGAAAATCCTATCTCGGACTAAGATGGGATAGCCCTCTCTTAATCCGAGAGCAAATGAAATAAAAATATGAGGCAAGACTAGTTTATGATCGAATTCACCATGTGAATAGAATAGAAATTTCCAACGATATCGGATCTATAAATTCATTGAAGTATATATGAGATAAATGATAACTATTTATCATTTAATCGCAAATGTATTTTGCTTTTTATTCCATTCTATATTTTAGAATAGAAATCAAAATAATTACAAAACTTGGACACAAATAAAAATTCGGCATTCAGGTAAAAATACGCATGAATGGAAATCCATAATAATGCCAAAGCTTTGCTTACAAAATATGCTATCTTAGAGAATTTGAGACCTATGATTTTACTGCATGCAGAAATCCCAAACAATATTACAAAGATAAAAAACTCTCTCTAAATCCTTACAATCACCTCCTCTACGCAAAACAGAAATGCATAAGTGCAGATTGAATGATATCAAAGAATCCCCTATGCTGGATCGCAATCCCTCTTACTTCTAATCTTGTAGAGTCTGATTTAAAGAAATCCTCTTTTTCTTTTCTTTGAATGTATTTCTTATGGTTTATATAATGCTGCCTTTTAATTTCTGTTTGCCAAAAATACACTTGGTTGAGTGAAAAGCGTGATGAGGGATTCGAATCCCTATTTCCATATATATTCTCTCCATTTATCCTCCTGGCTATCAGCAAACCGGGCTCATCGAATAACTGCTATGTATGATCAGGTGTGCAAATAGTTTATAAGTCCTATGGTTAAACCTGGTGGACTTGTATATATCGCATGTAATTTTTATTCGTAGTCCTGCAGTGATAACTGATGGTTAGCGCGAATTGCGATGCAGCTTACAAACTGGCAGGCATTTCACATATTTCCTGGGTCATAACTAATACAAATCATTTCTCAGAATTTTGCCAGACGGTGACTTCGGAATCGCGTCCACCAAGTAAACTCTGCGTATCACCTGCTTTGACACGAACTCTTTGATTTCTTACTCACTGGTTTCCGATGATTTCACCACAAATGCCACTGGAACCTCGCATATCTCCTCGTGTTGTTGAAAATTGCAAAAATAGAAGCAGTTTTGATAACAATCTCTGGGAATGCCACTCTGTTTCATAAATGCCTGGATTTGTGCATAAAAATTGCCATTCGGAGCTATATGGTGCACCCTAAAATTTTCGTCCCAATCCTCTAAGGATTTGAAAATCAGTGGATTCCCCTTTCGCTGAGATTGGGTGACCTGCAACCAACCGACATCCTTAAGTTGATTTCAGATTTTTGGAATCCAACGGACATGGGCGCTATTATAGGTTATATCCTAGAATATTCCGGGAATCTGCAATCTACAATGCAACGGACATGGGGCGATTATCGGTCATATCCCAAAATATTCCGGGAATCTGTAATCTACAATCCAATGGAGATAGGCGGGATTATCGATCATAGCCCAGAATATTCCAAAAATCTACAATCTACAATCTACTTGAGCTCACCAGTTACGAATGAATATGTCTAAAAATCTTGAGGAAGATTGTGTTCCATGCAAATTAAGAGAAATGCGATGGGTGCATGAATGCCATGATATTGTTTTGCCGAAACTATTTCTATTTTTGTTTTAATGCGTGCTTGTAATACGTTCCACAACAATGCCTCAGGATTTGTTTTAACAGTTTGGTATAGATTGAAATGGAATTTACCAACATGCGGCAATGGAAACAATGTTTTTGTGAATACATTCACTTTTGACATTACCAATTCTGGTGCATACGGAAAAGGCAAATCAAATTTCAAAAGAACCGTGTCTATAATGAATGCATTGTAATGAATGCATTGCGTATTGCTTCCTTTTTGTGAAAACAAAATGTATGAGAAGGTAATTTACATAAAGAAAATACGTTGAGGAAAATACGTTAAGTTAAAGTAAAAAGTATAAATAATTTACAAGGTGAATTTAATGGTTTTATTTTAAATATGTGTTTGAATATGTATATATTTTAACAATAACTTTGTTATTTTCTTTTCATATTAAATTTGATTTATTATATATATATTATATCACAATAAATTTAATTTAATTTATATTATTTATAAAAAGGTTAATTTATTATAATTGTTTGCTCTATATATATATATATATATAATTTATTAAAAATCTATTTACCATATGGTTAAAGAAAAATTAATTAATGATCTATCTTTTTACTGATGCACATGTCAAATTAAGAATAAAAGTTAAATAACCCAAGAGACTCAATGTGAAATGCAAGGGAATGTGGCAAACGAAAGTGTCACTTTGTCTTTCAATTAATCATTTATGAAAATATTTCCATGAATGCAAAAGGCAATAAGGAAGTGCAAAAATATGATCAAAACCATGAGGCAAGTGATAAAGTTTCAAAAAGTCAAGGATTTTCCAAAATGCCAATAAAGAAGGGAGTTGGAAAATGAAGGGTCCCAGTGATAAATATTAAAAATCAAAAATCAAACAATTGAGGTAATAAAAGGCCTTCAAACAAGTGCATTTCACAATGACTAATCCAAATGAGGTCGAAACAAATTAATATAGATAAATAAGAATAATTCGAACTCATTTAGGTCTTTCCTCATTTTAAAATTTCTATAGTAGTATTATCAAGTTAGTCGTTTTAAAAGGGTCCTCATTTTTCATTTAAAATTGAAAAATGGGGGGGTTGTGTTTCACCACAACAATGGCGACATACGGGAGAAGAACCAGTTATCTTTGATTGAAGATAATGAACTTTGATTTACCCAAAGGTTAAAAATAATGGAGTTCATGAAACTGTCTAACCGTAAAACATCTCCATAGGTCCCACATAAATAGATTAAGTAATATGAGTTTGTAAAGATAAGTACTCAAAACAAATTCGAGTATAGGTCATGAATCCAAATTTGGGAAAATTTGTTTTAAAATCACCTCATATAAAAATAGAAGAAGGTAGAGATAGGAGTTTTTGATAAAGCGTATATCCATTTTATGATTGTCTCTGACATCGCTTCGCTGCCAGCGAGTCTGAACAGTACCCCGACGAAGTTGTCTTTTATGCCATACAAGCCTAGTCCCACTGCCAGCGAGCGTCCATAGCCCCGACGGGCTTACCTGTATTTCTCATGCTTCCTCTTTAATCACTCTTTTGATAAGCGCATTTGCAAGCTTTTAGTTTATGATGTATTTGAGTGAAAGAGGTGGGATGGTAATAGAGATTTATGTTTAATGGACATAATACTTTCATAATGTTTACTCCAAATTCTTTCTCTTGAACTATCAATTAGAGGTTTTTATGTGGAGGGGTGGGATTCATTGTGTTAAACTCAAATCAATTCTTTCCTTGTAAAAGTAAACTCAATCACTTAGTAAGGATGTGTGTTTCCTCATGAAAAATATTTGAAGCAAGATAGTCTTATGTTTTCATAAGGATATGTCTTTAATGATAAATGAAATTCACTAGAATAGATAGAGTTAAGAGATTTCCCATGTATGAAACTAGAGTTAAATTGAAAGTCCTCTTACTAACAGTTGATCATACTACTAAAAGAATATGTATGAGGATTTTCAAAGTAATTGAAAATGATCTATCGTGAAATGAACTCTATTGAAAGGGGAAAAAATTTAAAATGAGAGAACTAAGAATGAAGACAAACAAGCTTTTAAGAAAACAACTCAAACAAGATGATGATGTTTTGACAAAAACATTAATTTGTGTTTTCAAATATTCATCAAGTTAAGTTATTTTTTATTTTTATTTTTATTTTTTAAAGAGTCATCATGTTCCTAATTTTAAAAGTATTGATGCAGTTTAAAAAAATTTATTCGAATGCTTCAATAGGAATTTTCAATCTTTTGTCAATTTTGCTTAAAACTTATTTTGCAAGTCTTTTAACGATCATGTTTTAAGAGTGAGACTAACAATTAGTTTCAAAAAGGATTGTAAATGAAGTAGGAAGAAAAATTTGGAGAAGGAAAAGGAATTCCCTATATGGATTATGGTGATTTTCTTTTCTGAATTGCTTTTGCTAGCAAAATCAAATCTTCAAATTGCACTCATAAAAACCTGCAAAAGAAAGAAAACAAGGATAAGAAAATATAACTAAAAGAGAAAATAAAAGAAAGAAACAAAAGAGAAATGAATATCAACATGTACACAGACCTGAGAATAATGCATACCAATTTACCTTGTGAATCTTCATGTCTTCGTATGAAGAGTATATAAAAAAAGGCAAGATTAGTCATATTTATCTTTAAGTTTGGATATGTTGAAAATCATGAATTACTGAATCTAAAAACTAAGCGATGCTATAAGAATTCTTCACATGATATGAAAATAAATTGACATATGGATAAAGTGGGATAATAAAATATTGTATGTCATCATTTGAAATTTTATCTTGTGAATTTCCTTTTATTAAACATTATTTAAAATGTAAATTTAAATTCTATTGCAATTATATGAGTACAAAGTGGAAATGGACCCTAGTTAACATCTTAGAATGTGGGTTTAATTATTTCTTAAATATAAAAATTTGTTTTACAAATGAAAACCTCAAAAATGAGAAAGATACCAACTAAATGTTTGATAAGGTCCCATCCTTATTCATCATAATTGCATTATTTTGGAAAACAATAAAAATATGAAACAAAGTTAAATTTATTCCTACTCTAAACCTTTTGAAGGAATATGACCAGGTATAGTCATATTTCCAATGTAACCAAGAACTAATTTTATTACCTGCAAAAATATACATTACATGTGTTAGAAAAATATAAATTTTAATTATTAAATTATATACAAAAATCCTGAAGTCTTTATACATATTAATTCCTAAGAACGAAAATAGAAAAAAATTATAATTAGAAAATTTTATGCAAAAATGATTTTCTAACTGAAAATAAAATTTATCGAAATATGTACAATCTAAAGGGTTAGAGATATTACCTTTAAGGATCCACCAAGGTTCTGTTTTTGAAAATTGTGCAATATGGGAAGTATTAACATCAATTGTTTCTAAGATTTTACAGAAATTGTCATTTTCCCTTATGAGACGTTGATCGTCGTCATGAAGAGAAAAAGAAGGAAAATCTTTAGAGGAATCTAGAATTAAGACAACTAACCAACTCATGATTAATATTGAAAAATTGTAATAGATTTTGATGATCTAGATCATAATGGAAGGGGGCAATTTTGAGCTTAAAAAATGAATCAAATGATCTAAACTCATAAATATCGTGATTATTAAAAGTCACATCCTTTTCAAATGATTTGTAAGTATCTTGAATATTGTAGAAAGGATGGATAAAAGTTTCCAGATTCATATCAATAAGTAATTGATCATTTAAAAATACCCCTTGCATTTTATGATGTAATTCATTCTTAATTTTTGAACTATAAAATATTCCAACAGGTTGACACATACAATGATTAGGTTGCAAATAGTGATAATCAAAATGTAAGTTAGGTGAATTTTCTTCAACATGATCATTTTTGTTTCCTTGTGTTAATGATGTGTCATCTGTTGTCACAATAGATTTTAGCCCATTTTCAAAAGAAGAATTATTGTTATGATTGTTCATTAAATCTTGTTGTTGTATAGAATTTGATTCTATTGAATTTGGCTCATTATCATAAACATTAGGAGGTACCATAAAAACGCCTTCAGATGTAAGATTCTCTCCTGATGTTGATGGTTGAGATAGATTAGGATTTTCATTTAAGGATTCAATAGGATCAATAATAGAAACAAGATTCATTGTTGGAGATTCCTCTTTATGTTCCATATAAGTTTTTATATTAGTTTTTGAACAACAAAAGTAAATTTCTCAATCAAAATTTTCTTAGGAGGTAAATCGTCATAATGAAATATATAGCATAATAACATAAATCTATCAGAAAGTTCACTAACAGTTTCATTATCAAAGATTGTAAATTCATCAAATTCTAAGTACAACTTCTCATAGCTGTAATTGTGATGAGCAAAAAAGAATACCTGCATAAAGTGATTCCAAGAATGAATGCACTTAGCTAGTAGGATCTTTTACCATTCTCGAATCCTTCCTTGAAGTGTGAGAGTAAATAACCTGCAAATTTCATTGTCTTTAGTGATGTTAAAACATTTGCATTTATGTATAAATTGATCAACATGATCTAACGCAGAAATGAAATTCTCACCATCATATTGCAGTTCATATATTGATTCAAGTTGTCTCTTGGGTATACCTCTGGTAGGCTTGCGTGAGTTAAAAGCATGACCCAATGTAGGAATGCAAATAGGAGCCATGGCTAGTTTAAAATGTTAAAACAAGGTTTCATGCAAATTAACTAGCTCAGGCACTCCTTCTAGTGCCAAAAATGTTGATGCCTCGAAAATCTTTGCAACAATGTTGGGGGATAACCACCCGGTCCGGAGCTTAAAGTAGCTCCTTTTCCATTTGGATTAGTGGCTCCCACTGGTTTAACTAGGTCCAGTTACCTTCTCTCATTCTCCTATGACATAGAATATGACTCTTATTCAGCAATGGAGAAGAGACATCAGATCAGCCCTCTTGCTGATTGGGCAGGAAAGTGATCCTTAAGCTGATTTGGGGCTCAGCCAAGCCATGACTAAATTATGAATTATAATTAGCCTAACTTATTCTAACCTATCTAACTTTATGGTATTAAGTTAATATTAATTGTTAATCCTATATGATACTATGATAGTGCTATACTATTGGTAAAGTCTTTATGTTAAGTATTAAAATACTCCTATTTATCTCATATGTCAAATCTAAACTAATATATCCTATGTTATAATGCTAATTAACTAACTATGCTATGTAAATAACTATACCTTATACTATAATATATTTCTAAATTTCACTAACATAGTTCTAATAATTATTCTAAATATTTATTCTAGTTTATTATGATATTATAATATATCTATTATAAACTATCAAATGAATATTAATAATGTTATTATTATTCTGAGAAAAACATTTAGTAAGATCTAGTTAAATACATTACCATAATTATTCTAATTACATTAGGCTATTATTAAATATTAAATATTAATTAATAATTATTATGCTAAAAGTTAATTGTAAGGAACCTATGGTAACCTATAAGATGAAAGTTTTAACTAAATAATAATATTATTATTCTAAGTAAACAATTAATAAAATCTTAGTTAACTTATACTACCATATTAAAGTTAAAACTATTCTAATTACCTTAAGTTATTATTATTTATTGAAAGTAAATGTTACAAATTAATGAGTAATTAGTATGTTTTTTTTTTCTTTGTAAAGACTAATTTTATTAAAAGGAAAGAAGAATAAAATTACAAAGAGGTAGAAGCCTCAGCGGAGAGCAACTGGGTGCCTTCAGGACACCAAAACTGTCCCAAAATTGGGAAAACCAGTTATAGAGAGCAAAAAACCTTACATAGGAGTGGGAATACATCGACAGAACCAAAATGACAGAAATGTTGTACACACCAACAATAGAACCAAAAACTACCAAGCCACAAAAAACTTAAACAGAACCATCAGGCCATGAACAACTGAACCAAACTAGCGAGCAGTGGAACAAAACACTCTGAGAGGTCGTGAGGGGGTCCAGGTGGCATCACATGGGGATGTCCAAGTCCAGAGGCTTCTCAACGATGGGGCAAGCATTGCCATACCAGATTTCACCATCCCGTGCCATGTCACCAGCGCCGCTGCCACCTGGAGTATCCATCGTAGGACGAGTGTCGCTTGAGCTGCCCACAATGTCCAATGCAATAGTGGCGCCATGAGAAATGCCACCAGGAGGCCGAGTGTCACCTGGAGTGTCACCCTCCTCATGCTGACTGCCACACTCTTCCTCCTTACCTTCTTCAGCTAGGTTCTGCTCCGAGCCATGCCTGCCTGTAATTCTACTAGAGCCCTGAGTGAGCTCAGCTGAGATACGCGCAGGAGCATGAGGCTGAGCCTCTTCTTCAGAGAAAATGACAGTGATATTGGCCGTGATAATGGGCCTATTCAGGTTGCTTTGAAACTTAAAATGAGTCGACTAGAAAGAAGGGAAGGGTCTGCGGGACGGGTTGGAAGGGGGAGAATTGGCACGAGATGAAGGCGGAGAAGCAAGGGGGGAGGCTGCTCAACGCACTGAGGAGCTTGAGAATGCGCGCGGCCACCATGACTCCCACCATGGCAGCTTCTCATACGGTGCCGAACCATGGCTAAGCTGCGAAGGGGATGCTCAGAAAAATGGGACTCTTTGACGGGAAGTTGAGAGAGCACAGAGGGAGCCTGAGCAGGCTTCAACGAGCAAGGCTGGGGAGGGGAAGAAGGAGACCAAATTTCACAATCTAGAGCCAACAGGAGTGAACAACGAATGCCAAAAACCATTCTGCTGCAAGGGATTCCTGCAAAGAGCGGACAAAGGCTAGAGGACGGGGTGCGAACAATGGAGTTGAGGGCCGAATGCACCATGCTTAAACCAGTAGCGGCCTTGTCTCGGCTAGATTGTGCATTTAAATCAATTTGCAGGCGGACCTGCTCTTAGCTTAGGTGAGCCATCAAGTTTCGAGTTGTGACATTGAAAAAAGCACAGGCCAATAATTGGCAGGGCCAAGCGCCGTCACTCCCAATTGACACCATTAATGGGCTAGATAATCACCCACATACGGGTGCTCTTCTCCATCCTGTTTCATTTCATTCTTCACACTGTTTTGATATTCCTTGAGTTGGATTTCAGAGGCTAGTCTGGAAATTGAGCCTGTGTGAAGATCCAAACCAAAATCTACACCAATATTAGCTAGTAGGTCAGCCACTTTATTTCCCTCTCTGCATATGTGCTTGAGAGTGATCGCCCTGTGAGAAGAGAGCCATGTTTCAATGAGTTCAAGCCTCTTCGCCATTCTCCAACTGTTGCTCACTTTGCTTGAAGGTGTACCATGCATAATTTTGATGACCATATTTATTATGATTTGAGAGTCACCTTCTATTATAAGTGGAAAGAATCCCTTCTTTTGAGCTAGCACAAGATCCTGCGAAAGACCTTACATTTCTGCCGAGTTGTTGGTATCCCAACCTTTTGATCCTAAGAAGGTTAGAAGAGGAGCGCCCTTAAATTCTTTGAATATCCCTACAAAGCCTGAATTACCTGGGTTACCTTTCGAGGCTCCATCGAAGTTTAACTTGAACATGTGCTTGGGAGGAGGGAGCCACTTTTCAGGCGAACTGCCCCTTGGATGAGTTGATCCTTTGGATATTGGTTCTTGATTCCACTGAAGGTTCGAATTAGTCCATATATTTTTTTCATGGGGGATATAGGGAAAGTCCTCCTCATACCAAGTATGGAGAAGTAAGGTTTCCTTAATATTTTGGCAGATAATTTTCCATAGATTCTCTAGGGGCGCAAAATGATCCTTGTAGATTCTCCGATTTCTCTCCTTCCAAATAGTCCACATGAGGAAGCCCAGAATTTGCTTCCATAAGAAGTTTAATATTTTGCTTTGAAATGGGTTCCTGTCCCAGTTGCGAATAGTGGCTATTATATCTCCATGTATTCTTCCTTCCTTTTGGCATCGAAAACTGACTTTTTCCAAGAGCTTGCACGCTAGATGACAAGAGTGCATAAGATGCTTTATGGATTCCTCTTCTTGTCTACAATTGAGGCACATTGAGGGCCCATGATAGTTCCTCTTCCTGAGATTGTCCCATGTGAGGACTTTGTTTTGACATAAAAGCCAGAGAAAGGTTGAGATTTTCGGCCAGATGGTAGGTTCCCAGACTTAGCTGCACAGAGGGTCTTTGACCATATGTTCCTTGATAATGATATGATAGCCTCCTTATATGTGAAGGTACCTTTCTCTTCATAGCCCCATCTAAGGATATCCCTTTCATCTGAGTGCTGTATTTTCCTTTACATTAATTCTGTATCAAGAACTTGTTGAACTTGTTCTGTACCATGTCTTAAGATTTGATCCACCTTAATCCATTGCCTGTATCCTTGTGTTGTAGAGGGATTCCAAAAAATTTTAACCTTGTCATAGGTCTGCAAATGTGGCTCCGAGTAATTAGTATGTTAAAGCTAACTCTAAAAAGAAAAAGAAAAAATGACTTCTAATATTAATGGTTATTATTAAATGAATTAATATACACTATATTACATTAGTCTTTATTATTGATTTCGTAACGTTTTGGATAAAGATTAAAATCAGTCAAAAAGTTGACTAATATAAAAGATTGATCTTGCCACAGAGAACCAAAAAATGTTTTCCTTTAACTAAAAAGGACTTTATGTAGATTACATTTGCAAATATAAAATTAATCCTAAAATGAAAATCCTATCTCGGACTAAGGTGGGATAGCCCTCTCTTAATCCGAGAGCAAATGAAATAAAAATAGGGGAAAGACTGGTTTATGATCGAATTCACCATGTGATTTCCATTAACCAAAAAAAATAGTTCATATTAATTAATGGAATAAAAACCAAAATACATTTTCGATTAAATGATAAATAGTTATCATTTATCTCATATATACTTCAATGAATTTATAGATCCGATCTCGTTTTGCCTTTTGGAGATAGCTCCTGCAAAGCCTCAAATCATATCAAAATTGAACCAACAGAAATATTAAGTATCAATAAGAAATATATTTTAGAATAGAAATCGAAATTAATTAAAAAAATTGGACACAAATAAAAATTCAGCATTCAGGTAAAAATACACATGAATGGTGTCACACGGAATAAGTCGATCTTGCGGACAAGATAGACCTTCCTAGAATCTAAAGAAGACCTAATGACAAGCAAACCAACCAGACACTATCTTTATCTCAATATGCTTTTATAAATAATGGCAAACAAGTGTGTTTAGGGCCTACCTTATGTCCAACGCAAGTTTGGGGATGCCCTCGCTCCTTTGATCCAAATGAGCTCCTTTGTCGCGAACCTGCAAACACAAAAAAGGCAAACAAATTAAATAGCACCTGAATAGCCAATATCATAAAACATATTTAACATGAAAGTCAAGGAGTCCATGAAACAAATAACATGAGATACTTGTTGAGAAAAATGAGTCTGATTGTATTAATTCAAAAGAAGAAGAACTTTACAACCTTTGCCTTGACGTTGTACAAGCTC
>APFE030257389.1:105093-126497 GCA_000404065.3 Pinus taeda
TGAATTCCATTTTCAAACCCTTCCTTAGAAAATTAGTGTTAGTATTTTTTGATGATATACTAATCTATAGCAAGTCTTGGAAGGATCATGTTGAACATGTTGACAGGGTGCTACAACTATTGGAGGAGAAACAATTATACACAAAAAGATCCAAATGTTTCTTTGGAGTACAAGATCTGTAATATCTGGGTCATATTGTACCTCATGAAGGAGTTAAGGTAGACTCTAGCAAAATTAAAGCCATTAAGGAATGGAAAATCCCCACATCCATAAAACATCTGTGACAATTTCTCGGGTTGACAGGGTGTTATTGCAAGTTTGTTAAGAATTATAGGAGAATAGCAGCATCTCTAACAACATTATTGAAGAAAGATGCATTTTCATGGACTCTAGAAGCAACAAAGGCCTTAGAACATCTTAAAGAGGCAATGTGCCAAGCACCCGTCTTAGCTACATCGGACTTCACAAAAACCTTTATTGTGGAATGTGATGCTTCAGGAAATGGAATTGGTGTTGTTCTAATGCAAGATGAAAGACCCATTCATTCGAAAGTTGTCCAATCAAGGGAAAGTTTTTACACAAAGCTATTTATGAGAAGGAAATGTTGGCAATACTACATGCACTTAAGAAATAGTGACCCTACCTAATGAGAAGACACTTCAAGGTAAAAATGGATCATGATAGCCTTAAATACTTTTTAGAACAAATATTATCCTCTAAAGAGCAACAAAAATGGGTTACAAAGATGTTGGGTTATGACTTTGAAATCATCTACGAAAAAGGGAAGCAAAATGTTGTGGTAGATGCACTCTCAAGAAAGGATGAGGATTTGGAAGCATTGTTGTGCAACATTTCTATTATCCAACCAGATTGGATAAGTGAAGCAATGGAGGAATGGAAAAATGACGAAGAATTGTGGGCACTTATTCGAAAGTTACAACAAGATTCCAGTACATCTAATACATTTAGTTGGAAAAATGATTCGTTATGGTACAAAGATCACTTATACCTCTGTAAGAATTCCTAACTCAAACAAAAGATTCTTTTGGAATTGCACACTTCTCCCTTAGGAGGGCACTCAGGATTTTTAGGAACTTACCACAGGGTTAAGAAGGAATTTTTTTGGGATGGCCTTAAATCGGATATTCAAAAGTTTATGGCGGAATGTTTGGTATGCCAACAAAATAAAGATGAACAATTAAGACACTAGGTCTATTACAACCTTTATCCATTCCAAGCCAACGTTGGGAGGAGGTTTCAATGGATTTTATCATAGGTTTGCCCAAGTCTGAGGGAAAGAGTGTCATCATGGTGGTAGTTGATAGACTTACCAAGTATGCACACTTTTGTGCATTATCACATCCATTTAAAGCCAGTACAGTTTGTACTGCATTTATGGAAACAATTCAAAAACTACATGGAAATCCAAAGATTATTGTAAGTGACAGAGATCCCATTTTCACTGGAAATTTTTGGATATAATTATTTTCTTTTCTTGGTACTCAGTTAGCTCATAGCTCATCTTATCATCCTCAATTTGATGGGAAAACTGAGATAGTAAACAAATGTTTGGAAGGATATCTTTGTTTCTTTGTATCTGATAAACAGACACAATGGGTCAAATGGTTTCCTCGGGCTGAATGGTGGTATAGCACTTCCTTCCATACAACAACAAAAATGACCCTGTTTATGCGAATTTATGGATATCAGCCACCATCCATCACATCATATTTAAGAGAAAATTCTAAGGTTCAAGCACTGGAGCATCACATCGAACATCAACAACAAGTCCTCCAACTCTTAAAGGATAACCTCGTGTTGGCACATAATAGAATGAAACAACAGGTAGATCAACATCGCAGAGAAAGAAGTTTTGATGTAGGTGATTGGGTATTCCTATGGCTACAACCATATAAACAAATGTCTCTCAAGCAAGGTAAGAAGGATAATAAATTATCACCAAAGTATTATGGTCCATACAAGGTGTTGCAAAAGATTGGTACGATGGCATACAAATTGGAGCTTCCTATAGCTTCTCGAGTGCACCCAGTTTTCCATGTTTCATGTTTAAAGAAGGTTATAGACAACAAGATCCCAGTTCAAACAATATTGCCAGAACTTGATGGGGAAGGAAAAATTATATTGGAACCGGAAGCAGTCACAGAAACAAGAACTCGATAGCTACGAAATCGATCAATTTCGGAGTATCTCATCAAGTGGAAGAAATTATCTGCTAAAGATTCCACATGGGAGGATGAGAATTTTATACAGAAGCATCCGAAACTACTCAAGTGTTGAGGACAACACTTTTTTGAAGGAGAGGGGCATGTTAGGTTCCTATAATACTAGTGATTACCCCATTACTATTGTAGTTGTATCCCTTATTAATATTGTTGTGCCCATATTATCCCCATATTGTTATTATTGTGCCCCATAGAATCCCTCTATTGTTATTTTTGCGGCTTTATATTATTATTGTTAGGTCGGCCAGGTTATATTGTGACTCCTTAGACTCTTATATATAGAAAGGAAGTTTTGTCGTTTGAATCATCCAAGAATTGTTCATTTGTGTAATGTAAAGGAGGTTGCCCCTTGAAGAGGCTGGATTCTAAGGCATTCAACTATCTTTTCTATCTTTTTGTGAACTAGTTTCATAACAACCACCTGCTCCTCCAAAGAGATGTACTAGCTCGCAGTGGAGAAGCCAAGGCTCGTTACAATACTGTCCAAGCTCTCTTTAAGATAGTCTTACCAAAATCCTTTACAATGAGTTATGAGTTTCTATTTATAGCAAAGGGTGGGGTGACCTTTGACATCCCCCTTTGTGACAGTTCATCTACCCAAATGACTCTTCATTTACTCTATGATTGTTACATCCAACTATCGACACTTGAACTTCCACTTGACAAGACATTACATTACAATGCACATATGCTCATGTGAGACAAAATGGCTTGAGAAAGCCATGCAAGACATCATTGACACTCGGTTCGTTGTGGTGAGACCAACTCTTTGACATGCTTGTGATGGTGAGGCTAGTGAGTTGATGCCAAGATTGGTCGGTCGTGATTGTGTGCATGTACATCCTTCCCCTTGCATTCATTGCATCCATTACGCTGCCTTCAACTGTTGTTCATGATGCTACTCGTTGTGATGCTACCACCGTCATATCTTGATGTCCTTGTCTATGAACAACTTGGTGTCTTCATGGGTAGGCAAGTCCATAGACACTTGATTGACTGCATCCCCAAGTGTGCTTTGAATGGTGTCTTCGACTCTTCTCTCTTGGAAACCATTGTACCTATACTGCTGAGAGGAAGATGAACACCTGCGATACCTGGAGACATGGAAACACTCATGGAAAGCAATTTTTCAATCGAAATCCATAATGAACTTGAGAACTGACTTGCAACATACTTGTGTGACTGGTCATGAAGGTTGCGCAATTTCCATCAGGAGGTCAGGAGACTGACTGCCAAGATTGCGCAAGGCACAGTCTGCACTACTGAGAGGTCGACTGACTATTGGAACTGCACAATGCACAGTCCAGTCTGGCTGCTCACTGTTGGAATTGCGCAATGCATAATCTCAATTGGAAATGGTTGCAGGCTCAGTGACCACATTGTGCAATTTTTTGGGCCACCAGTCACTATCCCTCAGAATTGTGCAATGCAAAATTGGAGAATTGTCACTAGGCAGAAATGTGCATTTCCTAAGAGGAAGATAGAGCCTTCCCTCTCAGGATTGTGTAATGTTGTCTTAGTGAGGCAGAGTCCAGGCCAAGGCTATCCAGACCCGCCAATGAGCGAATGAAAGTGAATGTTAATGTGAATGCACGGTGATATTGAGTCTAAACATAAGTGAATGATCATGCATACAAATAGTGGATGACAGATTCAGAAAATGGAACAACATGCATGTGGGTGAGGCGAGTCGTCGAATCGGGGACCGTTTGTGAAAAATAATTTCATGCATGCGATAGTAGTGAGAGCTTAGCGAAAATTGAAACAGTGCTAGTTCAAGCTAGTATCTATCAAAATGACAAAAATCCCTCACTGAAATCAAGCATACAACATTCATGCAATGCGAAACACAAAAAGTGCTAGAAATGCAACACAAAACATGGAAGGTGGGCTTACCCCAAAATAACTGAGTTGAATGTGTGGATGACTCCTAGATGCGATGTGGGATGTCATAGCTGCAAGGTTGATGTGAGGAATGAGCTCTGCAATGTCTGGTTCATGAGTTTTGATCAATTTGAAGATGTGGCGCAAATGCCACAAATCTAGGAAGACAGACACTTGGTGGGAGGTTTTCGAAATGATCCTTGCATGCAACCTCTAAAAACTAAAATTAGATCCCTAAATCAAGGGATGCCTTTGCATGCTTCCTTGGGAGAAGTAGACCATGCATGGAAATCAATTTTTATCAGTCTCGGAGGGAATCGGTCAACTCAACTGCACATGCAAGCGGCTGCTCAACTGCTCGGAGATAATGCACATTTATGGAAGGGAGTTGGGTTGGCTGCCTAGAAGATTTGTGAAATTTATGGGAAGAGTAGCTAACTATTGCCCAGGACTATGGAATTCCTGGGCTGAGTAGCCCTATTGGGAGGAATTACGCAATTTTCTAGATGAAGCCTGACCGGAAAATTTGCACAATTCTAGAGCCCAGCAGGCTGCCACACTGAATTGTGCAATTTCTGGAGGGAAGGTTGGTTTCCCTCTAGAATTGCACAATTTCTTGAGGAGCTACTTAGCCTATAGCTAAACCAAGTTTGGAAAAACATCCTGTGAGGGTGATGCATCAGGCTCTGATAGACAGGTTGCCTTTCTGCAAGAAAAACACTGAAGCTTGTGTACTTGATGAAGCAAGACATGCTGTTGTGAAAATTTGGTAGGGAGGATCCAAAACAAAGCTAAGGTAAAATTTTGGTAGGGAGGATCCAAAACAAAGCTAAGGTAAAATTTTGGAGGGTGGTTGTAGCCACTACAACACATGAATGGACCTTGTTCATGAGAAACAAGTCTAACACCTCCGGAAGTATTGTCCAGTTCTTAGTTCGTCTTCGTTTCACACTAGCTTGATTGTGAGATGTAGCATCTGCCAAGCTCTTTGTCGATTGACACACATTCCAAGCCAAGGCAATATAATTGTTTCAGTTAGGTTTGAGGGCTATATTAGTGTACAAGTAGTATAATCATCATAGTATTATTTTCATCTCTGGTGTTGCTCCGCTGCCAGTAGGCCTAGACAGTACCCCGACGGACTCACATAAGAACACAAGCATGGCTCCACTACCAGGGAGCCTAGTCAATACCCCGACGAAGTTACTTGCATCACCTCTTTGCATAGGAAGCCTTTCTCTTCTTTCGCCTTATTCATTTTTCATTTTTTGAAATTTTCACTTTTCATTTTTTCTCATTTTTTTCATTTCACAAATGTGCATAGCACTTATTCATTTGAGAGGTGGAAGAGGGATCCCGACTTATTGAGAGCAGAAGAGGTTGTTCCTATAGAGAATTAGTTTATTGTACCTCTAACGTGCCTATTAAGGTTTTCCCCCTCACCTTACTCTTCTTGACTGAGCTAACAATGGTTAACCCAAAAACAACCAACGTGACTAGAGTAGGTGACACTACTTAGCGCACAAGCATTGTTTTTTCACCAAGGTTCACTTCAAACAATACGTATTTTCCTTCAACGTATCATGGACTAAAAGTAACAAGTTCTTCATGTAGAGGCAGGATGACAGATAACCAAGTAGTGATAGTTGCATAACGCCTCTTATACTTTACCCAGCTTGTTTCAAGAGTCATACATGGTTTCATGCGAAACTAACCTACGAAGAAAACAAGAAAAAAATGAACAACAAAGCAAAGCAGAAGTAGAAGAAAAAGCAAAAGAAAAGTAAGAAAACAAGAAAACAAACAAGTAATAAAACAAGAATGCAAGCAAACTAACTGAAATAAAACAATACTCCTACTCCTAAACTAATGGTGCATGGGCCTGATCATGTGAAGTGATATTTCTAATGTAGACACTGGAGCATTGGTTGACCCATGTTAGTGAAGGCTTGGTCCGCGAGCAACCCAGTTGTGTGAACCAACAAACGAGAAAGATATAACAATGAAGACAACCACAATTCGTGTTTCAAGGTGCCTATGGGACATAAGTGAGTGCAAGTGCTTGAAGAGCAATCCATGGATTTACCATGGTGTTGTGTGACACTACATGTAGCTTTGAATCATAAATACACTCTTGAATGTGACATGCAAGCAAACAAAAGAAACAAAGACAACTTGTTTCCTGCACGTGTTTTTGTAATGTAATATTCCTCCAATGTATGAGCGATAGGATCATGTACTTTGAGTGGAGGAAGTATGATCTGTGTGTGAGATTGATCCTCAATGAATATAGATGAGTGATGAGGAGCCTTAGGTGATGGAACAATTTCCTGTATAGAAGTGAGACTAACCCCAAGAGAGCAAGGACCTGACATAACCATCAGCTTGGGCTGAAGTGCCTCGACGGTCTTGGGTGTTTCAACTTCATCATCAAATAGATCATCATAAACCGGTGGCTTCGAAAAATCAATTGTGATAGGATCATGATCATGATCGAATATAGGAGTAAATGGATCATGACAGCCACAATAAAAAAAATCAATGATGTCATCAACATCCTCATGATCTGATGAACCAAATAGAGGGGTAGATGAAAAGCGGATAGATTCATCCTCTATGTTTCTGGAAAAGGAAAATGAAATAATAAGTGGATTTTCAATGAATAAATCATCCTCTCTATTGTCGGATGATGGACTGACATCTGGTGTGTCAGTGAGTGATCAACAATGGGTGCATCCGTGGAAGAAGATACACATGTGAAATATTGGATGGCAGGTTCACCAAATAAGTCAGGAAAGAATGGACGAGACTTGGATGAAAGGGAGTCATCCTTCACCATGTGTTGATGTGCAATCTCCCACTCATATTCTTCATGAATGACAATGCATGTTGGTTTTGAAACAGCAACTCCGTCAGTGGATTGTTCCTCGTTCACAACAAGTGTAGAGTCTGGAATGGAAGAACACAAGACAATATCATTCGGAGTAACAACCAAGTGCGAGGATAGAGGTTGTGGAAAAAAATGCATATGACAAATCGATGGAATCACAACCAAATCTGTGCAAAAATTAAGTGAGGATGTGATAGCTAAATAGGTGTGTTAGCATGATCTTGAACATCACTCTATGGTGGGGGAGCTATTTGATGAGGGGATGGCAGACAATCATTTTTGATGATAATTGTCTCCATCTATGATTGCGCAACTCCATCACTGAAGAATGTTGAGTGAGGCTTGATTTCAAACTTCTTCTTGGAATGAGAAGATTTCTTAACGCAATACTCGAATTGGTCCCCAAGATAGAAAAATTTCATCTGGCTCTTTGGATCTTGAAACTGCAAGTCACAGAAGTGTTGCCAAAAATCCATAATTGATTCATGCAGAGCCTTCCATTGTTGTAAAAGTTTTTTGTCAAGATGGTCTGGATCAAAATGATAGTAAGTGTATTCAATGAGATCACAAAAGTGCTCAAGTGAGTGAACACTGTCAGCCGATAGGTTGCACGACCCTCAAAGTGGAGATTCGCAAAGTGTGTATGAAATTAGCAAGTTGTCTTGTTCGTCAGAACATCCATCTTCCTCATGAAGAATGGAAAGAAAGTCATGTGAGTACTCAAGCCAGGGCACTTCGCCTTCACCATCATACATGTAAGTGGAAAAGTGATCGAAAAACTCCCTCGTGATGCTGACATCTTTGTGATTCAAAAGACAACGTGGAGAGAGAAGAGTACAAGAATCCATGATAGATATGTAAAGGTTCAAAACAGGATGAGAGGACACACCTTGTCATCTGCCCCTCCCTCTAGCACCAGAAATGTTGATGGTGTTGGACCCACCAAAATGTCAAGGGATCTCCCTGGTAAGAAGTCCCAATAATACCTTAGACCGTTTGGTGTAAGGAGTCCCAGCAGTGGGTCGTACGATAATGCCTTGACCGCGATTTCGTACAGAGGCAAGTAAGATAACTCTATTGGTAGAAAGGGTGTGATAGCTACAGTAAGACAAGGAAGGTGCATGATAGGTTCTAACGCACTAAGGGTGAGGTGTGTGCGCCCCTTGGAAACTTGTAATAGTACATAGCTTGGAAGGGAACACACAAGAGAAGATGCATCACGAGCCAGAAAGCAAGTTAGAAAGCAATCCAAAGTGATTGTTAAACCAATAGCACATTTCAGAAAGATTCATACATACTTATATAGAATAGTCCATACATGCATGCCCAAGCAAACAAATACATATATCATTTAGAGTAAACCAGATAGCATAGAATACAATACAAGATATGCATGAAATGTGTTGTCTCTATTATATTAAGAAGTGTAAGTTCCAGTCATACAATACATCCATGTCCAACCACTAGTTCCAATAGTGGAACGTTACAGCCATAACCGCCTGCTCCTCCAAAGAGACGTACTAGCTCTGCGTAGTGGAGAAGCCAAGGCTCGTTACAATATTGTCCAACATCTCCTTCAGATAGTCTTATTGGAAGCTTGGCTAACCAAAATCCTTTACAATGAGTTATGAAGTTCTATTTATAGCAAAGGGTGGGGTGATCCTTGACATTCCCCTTTGTAACAGTTCATCTACCCTCATGGTTCACCCCAGTGTAATGATACGTCCATAAGAACTGTTGCTTAATATAATAAATCTTTGAACAACAAACAGTTCTTGACCTGCACACTAAGTTGCAGGTTGTCTGTGAACTCATTTGCAGATTCTGTCCTTTACGCACTGAGCTGCAGAGCCTCACCTTCTCTACCAAATTACATATAACAATAATTTTCCCATAACATTGATCTGGATCAATTCGATGATTCTCTTCTTGTTATTTTACCCTATATATACTATTACATTGTAGGGTTACATCATCAAAATACCATTTTCCAAATACCATCGACTCCTTAAAGCAACGAACTATGGTCCCAAAACCATTGATCCCTTACAAAATAGTGTGCTTTTAGGAAAAGGAGGGGCTTTGACCCACCCCGAAGCCCTTACGACACCGCGCGGTATACTTAATTCCTCAAAATGTGCTCTAATTCTCCACTGCACACTCCGCCCCACAAAATGCGAAGTCTTTGCTAAAATCTAGGTCAAGTTGGGTTGCACCCAATAAGAGGAACTTATAAAACCAATAATTAGATCATGCATAATAAGCACAAAATTTAAGCCCAAATCACAATTCTTATTAGTCCTTCAACAAGAATCAAGGGCGCTTGTACAAGGGAGAATGTCCCCTAAGGAAATTACATATACAATAATTCCCTTAGATCTGATCTAGTAGATCAAGCCTTAGATCTATCCTTGATCTAGATCTCCTTTGCTTCTGTGTTCTCTTTCTTCAGACTTGGTATAAATAAGTATCTCACTCATAGAAATCTTGTACTATTTCTCATGCGAATAGCTTTCTTACTTGAGAGAAAATATCTCTCAATGTCTTGTGCCAAAACATGTCTCAATTCTCTTGTCCATGTCGTCTCGGACCTCCACAGGCCTTCTTAGCCCTCTCACCGTACAAAATACCTCTCATCCCCCTCGACCTTTCACATGCCCTCTGAACACTTTACAATCCCTTTCTTCTCTCTCGCCCTTCTGTAGGTCCTTATTGATCCCTTTTCTGGTTAAGAAAGAAAGTCAACCTCATAGGGCTAAGAAATAAGCTCCTCTTCAGTTTTTGAGAACTAGTTGTCATCTTTTCATCACACTCAAATTTCTAATATATGTATAAATAAATAAATAATATACATTCAAATCATATTCATGTGAGTGGACTAGGAATTGTAACCAAAACATATAGAAAAAGTATAAATATAAAGAAAATATAACCAATCATGTCTACTCCATTCAACATTTGTGAGCTAAGCATTATTGAAGCAAGATAATAAATAAAGACAAAATAATAATGGTCCAGACATTCAGAGAGCTATAGAATAATTTGGTTCATGGAAATCATAAAAGGCATAGTAAAACATTAAAAAGATTTATATTGCTTTAAATAAGTCTTAGAATCACAAATGAATAGCTTTCTTGAAAGGGATCTCTTTGCAAGAATAAAAAAAATTATAATTTTAAAGTCTTAGAAATTTTAGGCACCTAAAGCACCCTTCAAAATCTTCACACCTAATGTTGTAAAATTAATTGCATTCACCCATAAGGGGACTAGTATTTGGCTCCAATGGACAAGTGAATATTTAAGATTCCTAAAGAAAAAGAAATATCTACAGTTTGGGATAAGCTTGAATAATGTGAAGAAAGAATAAAGAAATTTGGATGAAAAAATAATGGAAAGAAAGAGGGGAAATGCTTCAAAGGATTTTTCTACCCACAAAAATGATGTCAAGGTACCTTATTTTGTGTTCAAGAAGATGTTCCATTATATGGCTTGAGAGATGTTGTTAATCTAACTATCTGAACTTTTTTGCAAACTAACTATATCTTTCAGTTATTTCTTTGGCCATTCTTAAATATATTCTATCATTTGAGGAACCGTTATGTCTTGCTTGACATGTAAGTCAAATATCTCCTTGTCAATACTCCAGATATATTCTTGCAACTATGTTGTTGTAGCCAACTAGTTTTCATTATAATTTACAAATGTAACTAACCATTGTTTAATGCACCTTCTGATAAATTGGTCAGATTGTCTAATTTCTAACCCAATGAAGTTTTTATAATCTATATATCTTCATGTAAAATATATTTAGAGATAAGCATAAAGTTTATAATCAAGTGAGGGACATTAACATCATCAACAACTTGAATGGCTTTGAAAAATTCATTGCTCCATTTACTATCAACATTTGTGCAATCAACAATAGCCTCCTCTAACATATTAAATATAGTAGACCAACTAGCTTTCATAAGATTTAGTCTTTTATGCTCTAGGAGGCTATGTTGTGTCCTTTGGAACTCACTAAGTAAGATAATATTTTTCACAAAGGTTGGAAATTCAATATCATTGAAGTTTCAATCATTTTCTATATCCTTCTTAATATAATAAAAAAATGAACAAATTGTTTTCCCTAGATTCCTAAAATGGAGATTAATTTCCCATAGTTATTTAATGAGGTGAAAGATGTTATTAAATGTGAATTCCTGCCAAAGGAACCTGAGAAGGTAGAGTTTTAACTAAAGGAGGAAGAATAAGACTCTACATCAGAATAGGAATCAGAAGATGAAGAGCCAAAAACTCCAGCAATGAGAAGATCATTTAGAGAAAGAAGGCAGCAAGAAAGGTATAGTGCATCTACTTTCTATTCAAATTTTGTTTTATCTATTGCTGATGATGATCCCAGAATTGTTAGGGAGGTATTAGATTCAGAGGATGGAAAAATCTAGAAAGAGGCCATGGTTGATGAAATGGGATCCTTGGACAAAAATGAGGCTTGGGATCTAGTGGAGTTGCCAACTAGAAGGAAACACATTGGAAGAAAATGGGTATTTAAGAAGAAGAAGAATTCAAGAGGCAAGGTGGAGAAATACAAAGCTTGGTTGGTAGAAAAAGGTTATTCCTAGGTGCCAGGAATTGATTTTGGTGGTATTTTTTCTCCTATTGCCAAGGTATCTTCTATTAGATTACTTTTATCTCTTGTTGTTGCTTTTGATTTTGAGGTAGAATAGTGGATGTTAAGATAACATTTCTTCATGGGGATTTGGAAGAAGAGATTTACATGAAGCCACCTGAAGGCTTTGTGGTGAAGGGTAAGAAAGAACTAGTATGGGTTAAAATAGTCAACAAGTATGTGGTATCATAAATTTGATACATATATTCGGGGACTTGGCTTCACAAAAAGCAAAGTAGATCACGGTTTGTATTTTAAATTAATTGGTGACAGTGTTATTTATTTGGTATTGTATGTGGATGATATGTTGTTGATTGGAAACAAAAAATAAATTATCCAAGATTTGAAGACCGTATTTTCCTCCAAATTCAACATGAATGATCTTGGTGTTGTAAACTCTATTTTGGGAATGGAAATTAAGTGAGATCGAGGAAAAACAAAGCTCTGGTTAAAATAAAGGAAGTTGTCGAGATAATATACAAAAGTTTAATATGAAAGATAGTAAACCGATGAAGGTTCATTCTTCTATAGGTGTAAATTTATCTACTGAACAATGTCCCCAAACACAAAAACAGGAAGAGGACATGTCTCGTGTTCCATATGCAAGTGTAGTTGGTAGCTTGATGTATGCAATGGTTTGTACTAGACCAAGCATTTCACATGGAGTGGGAGTATTGAGCAGGTTTATGTCAAAACTAGGGAAGGAGCATTAGACAACAGTGAAGTGGGTTTCCAAGTATTTGCGTGGCACTAGTGATTACGGTTTGTTCTTTCAAGGAAGACCAGCATTGGACAGAATTTTGTACATCCATAAATTTGTTAGTGCAGACTAGGCTAGAGATCTAGATAAGAGAAGATCTACAAGTGGGTATGTGTTTAACATTTTTGGAGGTCCAATCAGTTGGATGAGAAAGAGAGAGTTTTTAGTGGCACTTTCAACTACAAAGGCAGAATACATGGAAACCACTCATGCAAGCAAGGAAGAAGTTTGGTTGCAAATATTATGTTCAGGTATGGGGTTGGTACAACAAGCTATAAGGATAGACTGTGACAGGAAAAGTGCAATTTTCTTGGCAAGGAACCCTGCCTATCATTCAAAGACAAAGCATATTGATGTTCAGTATCACTTTGTGACGGATATGGTTGAGGACAAAAAGGTGTTGTTGGTAAAGTTGGACACTTTGAATAATGCTACAGATGCATTTACAAAGTCTCTGAACACTGAGAAGTTTTGTTTGTGTAGAGAAACAATGGGTGTTATAGAGTTGGATCAATGACTAATATCTCATGTGACCCCCTATGTGGAAAACAAAACAACAAGTGGGAGAATATTGGGTGTGTGTTATATTCTTTCCATGACTTTTCGCACACACGGGGTGGGGGAGGTTTCATGGGAGCAATAGCCCCCCTGTATGGGGCCTGGGGCATCATCTCAGGAAATTTTATTTTGACCTTATATTAGTTGGGAGAATCTACCTAGGGTTTTGTGCATGGGCTTTGCACACATTTTTTGGCATGATGGTTTTCTACCCATGGTATTTGGTAGATCCGGTCAAGGGAACTATGGTTATGTTCTAATCCAGGGTTACTGGATTGGGGTTTTATGGTTTATGGTTTATGGTTTATGGTTATGTTCTAATCCAGTATTGGTTTTGGGATCGAGAGGAAAGTCTCTGTGAATATATATTTTATGTTTCATGTTCATGCCATTGTTTATTTTATTTTTTTTAGAATTCTTATGCATGTAATTTTTGTACAGGTTTAAAACCTACATTTACATGAAAATACTGACGTATAAGTAATGTGGACGAGACCAGGTCCGTATGAACAATGAACAACGAAAATACTCTTCATGAAAATAGTAAACTGAAATCATTGTTCAACAACCTTGATAATACTTATTGTGGAATAATTAATACTCTGAAATATGAGGGTGTATAAAGAGTTCAAGTGTATGACTTACTATTACCAAATATATGCAAACAAAAATTGAAACCATACTTACATAAATCTTAATTAAACTAATTTTAAACTGCATATTTTCATATAAAATCTAGAAAACAAAATATTATTGAAGAAGCTTACAACAGATGTAGTGAGATAACCTAAATAAACACATCAGCAAACATAAACTTATACCACAACTTCTATTCATTTTGCATGATGATGTTTTATTAAAAATAACACAAGTGCATGCACAAAAATATGTGTAGGCCAACAATATATCATGAAAATAAGCACGACACCAAACCGAGGGTGGTTGTGTGCAAATGATTGAAATGAAAAATATTCTACTTGGTTTTAGCCGCTACAACATTGGTGACACACTAGTAGAACTCCAACTCTTTGTATGGACCTTGTCTCGTGCAAAGCGAGTCTATCTCTTCTTGAAGTATTGATCAATTCTTTGATGTATCCCCTACCATTCTCTTTTTCAACAGCACACATACCAAGCCAAGTCAACTGAGTTGTTTCTCTTGGGTATGAGGGGTATATTGATGCACAAGTAATATAGACTATCTGTTAAAATTGGAAACTAGTGCCAAACTCCATGTGGGTCATCTTATTTATGGCATCTAGTATTTTTCTTGGGTTCCTCTCTCCAAGAGGTGCAAGATTGATACAAAGATCATCCGATTCTGACATTTATTTATGGAGATATGAATTTATTTATGTTATTTGACAATTTGTCAAGGTCGACCAGTGAGAAAATAACCCCAATTCAACCTCAACGTTTCATTATAAGTAGAGTTTTCCTCTAGTAATTTGTGACACACATGTATTTTGACCTCTCTCCACTCTTTTGGGTTTGGTGGAAAGAAAGGTATAGAGGGAGAGCCCTAGCCGCAGTCCTAAAGGAAGGATACCTAGCCGCAGGTGAAGAGGAGACTAAGGGAGAAGCCCTAGCCAGATTCCTAAAGTAAGGAGACCTAGTCACAGGTGAAGAAGAGACTAAGGGAGAAGCCCTAGCCATAGTCCTAAAGGAAGGAGGTCTAACCATGCCCTAGCTGCAGTCATAAAGAAGCCATAGTGGCAGTATTGAAGGTTCCCTAGTGCCCTACACGTGGGCCTAATCCGTAGCAAAAGGAGGCCTAATCAGTAGTGAATAACAAGCCCTAATCCGATGTTCAAGGAGGCTCCTATCCGCAGCTAGTCATAGTCAAATGGGGGCTTCTAAAGTTCTATGCACACTCAAAGGAGGCTCCAATCCACTATCAAGAAGAAGGCTCCCACTCACTGTCAAGAGGAGCACTAACCCGCAGTCAAGGAAAGTCCAAGCCACAGTTAAGAAAGGCCTAAAGACACAGATAGGATGGCCCTAGCCGTAGTCAAAGGGAGACCCTAGATGTTGCAATAAGAAGCCATAAGACAACAAGAGACAAGCCTTAAAGAAATGTCTTTTTCTATAGGTACAACTCGTGAAAGAGAGGTTGTTTTGAGCATTGTTCTTAGAGGGAGAAAAACCAAAATTTGAATCTTAGGGGTCACAATAAGAAGAGTTGTACAGCATGGGTGAAATGGGGTTTTTATAAATCTATTCTAGGAAGACTGAAGGGTTGAGAGAAGGTTGTGTATCTTTCTAGAAGTTAGAGGATAGAGGGAGTCTTTTAAGGGTTCATAGAGGATGGAACAGTCCTCCAGAAAGGTTGCCTCAGGCCTGTTCTAAGGGTTGTATGATGCCACTATAATGAGAGGTGGGTAGAGCCATTGTTAAGGGCTAGAAGTACTACGTTGAGGATCAATCAGCTAGAAAGGAGTAGCATGGTGGTTTAATCACCTTGGAGAACCATAGCTCTATAAATAAGTTAAAGAATGAGGATTGATAAGTATGCCCTCACCAGTATTCAGAACTGTAGTCCTTGGTGCCAGAATTGCAAATTCATTGTGACACTTTCATGGTGAATATTTTTAATGTCATATCTCCTATTTTGACAAGTCAAGTATTGACTTCAAATCATTGTACTCTATCTCTTTGTCTCTACTGAACTATTGAAGACTAAAGAAGATTTGATCAAGGTTTTCACCACACTGGGGTTTGTCCCTGGTTGGTGCCACATATTGTGTCCTCTTGTCTTGGCTAGTATTCTACTGTTTATGATTACGTACTATCTGCATTTTACTATCATGCTGATGTGACTGCTAATTTGGATATTGATATTGGGCTAATAAGAAAAATTGAAGTAAATTTCTCTTAAGAATAGAACATACCAAAAATTTACATGGTATCAGAGCTAGGGTGAAGAAAAATCCCAAGAAAGAGTGAAAAATCAATCACCGAAGACAGTTGGAAAGGACAAAAGTCTCAATGGGTTCCTCATCCCACTTCCTAGCTGAAGACAAGCTCCATGAGAAGTCTGACTATCACGGATGGAAGATGTCTCTTGATTTGACATTGGAATAATAAGAAGTGTTGGACTATTTGAAGGGTAAAATCCCTGAGCCTCCATCAAATGCACCGGTTGCTACAAACAACAATTACACCAAGGGACAAGTCAAGGTGAAGAAGATTATTAGAGATTCCATTGACAAGCATCTGGTGGCCTACATCTCCGATCTAAACATCTCCAAGGAGATCTACGATAGATTGGTAAGCATGTTCAAGGTTAATGATGCAAATAAAATTTTGTTCCTCAAAAATAAGTTGAAGGATATTAAGAAGGGAAAGGACGAGGATATTCAATGCTACTTCTTAAGGATCATTGAGATCAAGAATGATCTTATATCAATTGGAGAAATCATACCTGATAGAGAAATTACTATCACTACCCTTGGAGGACTCCCACCCGAGTGGTATATATTTAGAACCACTATTCTCAATAATGATCGAATTACAGGATTTGAAGATTTGATGTGAATATGCATTGAATAAGAAACAAGAATGGTCGAACAAGAAATGCCTTCTAATAAAGGCAACCCCACTTCTTTCTTTGCTCATGCCAAAAGGAGAAATAATGCAAGGTCCAAATGTCATTTCAATGGAAAGCCTAGATCTAAGGGAGGAAGGAAAGGTAGATGATTTTCCTACAATAAGTTTGGCCACTATGCAAGGGAGTGTCCAAATAGAAGGGACACATCACATGATGATGATCACAATCATTCCAAGGGCCACTTCAACAACAATGATCGAAGGAATGACAGTACAATGGTAAAGGAAAAAGGAATGCAGGACATCAAGGAAATGTTCGACCCTCCAAGAAAGCAAGGAACTCCATGTATGAAGAGTCAAACATTGTTTCTGATAAGAAAAAGGAGTATTATCTTATATCGTCCCTCTCCACTACCTCTTTTCGAGACACTTTAGCGAATTGGCTTATTGATAGTGGTACTTCAAGGCACTTCAACGGATACAAGGAAGCTCTCTCTAATTTGATAGAGAAGGAAACAAACTTGGAGATTATTCTTGGAGACGATGCCACCTATCCCATAAAGGGTGTAGGGAATGTTACTATTCAATTCAATCAGGGTAACACTATTGATTTACAATAAGTTATATATGTATCTGATGTCAAGAAGAACCTGGTGTCCATTTCGGTAATGGAAGATAAAGGTTACAAGGTGGCATTCATCAATGGAAAGGTACATGTTTGGAAAAAAAAATTTAAATATTATTTTACTCTTGGGTTCAGGATTGGCACTTTGTATCAAGTTGCAGGAAGCCCATTGGGGACCATGTCTTGTGATACATCTCCTCAATCTGAACTAAGGCACCAGAGGTTTTCCCATCTTCATGTGAGATAGATGGTGACAGGGATGCCCGAGTTCAAAGAAGAGCATGAAGGTATATGCGTAGGATGTACAAAGGGAAATCTGACAAGTAATAGCAAGACCATAGATGTGGAACAACCCGAGGGGCTTGAGGTTCATGATCAGGAATCTCATATAAGCATGATGAAGAAATTTCCTTATAGTTTGAAGTAAGCACCCCAGACTTGGTATGAGAGGATCGATAGTGATCTGATGAATTTGGGATTCACTAGGAGTGAATTCGATCTGAACCTCTACTTTAAGGTTAAAGATGATAGATCTCTCATACTGGTGCTTTATATGGATGACCTCTTTCTGATAGGTGTAGACCCGCTCATTCACAAATGTAAGAGGGAGTTGGATTCCAAATTTGGAAAGGTGGACAAGAAGCTTGTGACTACCCCGATAGAGCTTACCTTTAAGAGGTTATGCGGTAGTGTTGTCGGACCTCTATTGGGAAATTCCTCTGAGTTTCATCAACTCATAGTAGCATTGATGTTCTTGGTGAACTCATGTCTGGATATATGTTTTGCAGTGATCACCTTGAGCCAATATATGGTTAAGACTCATCATATTCATTGGATTGGTGCCAAGAATCTTCTAAGATATCTTTAGGGCACAATAACTCATGGACTGAGATACACTACCGGAAATGTGAGGTTGCATGGTTATTCTGACGCTGATTAGATAGGTAGTGTGGTGGATCGCAAGAGCACTTATGAGTGTTGTTTATCGTTGGGTTCTACTTCGATACCCTGGATGAGAAGGAAGCAGAAGTCGATTGATTTGAGCACCGCTGAGGCCAAATACATAGTTGCGAGTATGGCCTCCTGTGAAGTTGTCTGGTTGAGGAATCTCTTTAGTGAGCTATTTGGATACATGTTGGATACCACCGTGACCCTCTATGACAACCCAAGTGAGATTTGATTTTTGAAGAATCATGTGTTTCATGATCTCTCCAAGCTCGTAGACATCAGGTACCACTTTATCTAGGATATGGTACAACGACGAGCAATAAGGCTCCTTCACATTGGGTCTGATGAGTAGGTCACTGATATTCTGATGAAGCCCCTAGGAAAGGTCAAATTCTTAACTTTCTGAAGACAACTAGGAGTCATGGAGAGACCCTCTCCTGCGGGTCCTATATGATATGGATATTGATCTCTACGAGCTACATGGGGCATGGGGTACTTATTGGAGCGATGAGAAGCCATGGGGTGACTGGTTCAGCCTTCCCCTAGTGGTATGCTATGTAAGCAGGAAGAGTGGCTCATCCTTCTCCTACTGAGACACAATCATAGGGTGAGTGCTTCAGCCTTCCCATAGTGATTTGTTGTGTACAAGGTGAGTGGTTAAGCCATCTACTGGGATGCCCCTGGCGACATGTAGGCAGGATGAATGGTTCATCGTTCTCCTGCTGAGACGTCCTATGCATGCAATTTGGGACTCGTGGGAAGTACCTCTCATCTGGCTAATGGGTAGGGAAATGAGGATAGGTGCCATAGTACTACCGATGGACACATTGTGTACTACCGTACTTCCTATGCTAGGATGATATTGATCTGGGATTAATTGGAACTGACTTCGAGTCAGTTAGAGTGGTATAAGACACTCTCTTTATTTGGAACTAATTTTGGATCAGTAAGAGTGGTATGAGACACTCTCTTTATTTGGAACTGATTTTGAATCAGTAAGAGTGGTATGATACACTCTCTTTATCTAGGACTGAATTCAGTTCAGTAGAGAATGGTATGATACATTTTCAATCACTTCTTCTTCTTCATAGTTCAACAGAGCATGCAGAGCAGTGCAGGCCACTACATCGATGGCAGAGATATTACAGACTGTGTTTTGGAGAATTTGGTATCTACGGATAAATACTAATTCCCTAGATAAGTAGCCATATCTATAACAATAGTTTAAAGTATTTTAGTCTTTTCCTATAACCAATAGATAAGATGAGAAGACCTAATTGTAGTTTTGCTTCCCTCTCGTCTCCTTTGTATCGATCCTGGCACTCCTTCCTGTACTTAATACGCTTGAGAAGTACTTGTAAACACAAACAAAAAACAAAGAATCGATCAAAGAAAAAGATCTATTGAATATAAGTGAATGGAATCAGATACATTTCACACATATAAGCATTATAAGACAACACAAACATATGGGAGAAAGGTTCAAATACATTATTGAATAGAAGAAGGAATTACAACTATTGTGTCTGATTCAAAGTCATTCCTCTAGCTTGGATCCCATCCACATCACATCGAAAGCATGAAAAACTTGTAGCATTACAATACTTTCTTCAAAGCCAATTCTCATAGCAACATTATCTCCTTACAATTCAACATAATCTAGCCCCTGATCACTTAGATGAGTGGTCCATTATAGGGAGATGAAGGTCATAAATGGTGGCATTGAATAGCCTTCCACACTTAGAATTAGTTCCATGGAGGAAGGGATGAGAGGATAGGATTCATCTTAACTCATTCCTCATCCATTTTTGATCTCATAGGAGTTAATAAGTGAGGGAACCTTCTAGATGACTCCAAAAGATAAGAATATTCCCCAGACCCTATGTGAATTTCGCTCAAACTCGCCCAGTGCAGGTGAAAGGAAGCGTAAGTGCTCTACAGAGCATGATCGCATGGACTTAACTACTCTGCAACGCGCCCTTACATGGCCCCATCTACGTTGGTCCCTCTAGAGGCCATTTCTGGATGTCTTCAAGTCATGAAACTATCTAGGAAGATGGAATTGAAAGGGGTGACTTGTTTAGGGCATGTAGCAACTGAAATTAGGGTTTGATGAGCCCTAAAACACTGATATGGATGATGGGATTGATGTGCCTAAATGGATCTGTAACAACTGCCCCCTAAAGCATGAAGTCGGAGAAATGCCAATGTCGAGTGAAATTCTTTACGATGTGATGAGGAGGTATCAAAGTGGAAGGTGACCTGCATCAATTACAATACATATATCATGATTTTTTATTTTTACATGAATCACTGAGGGAAGGCATACCCATGCTCAATTGATAAACTTTCATTACATGTACATAAACAGTTGTCTACAAATATAGACCCATGATCGGAATGACTATCAATGTAAAACCATTGTACATATGATTTAGTGCTCCTGAAATCATAGCCTGGATGGATGAAACTAGGTCCTGGGTCTTATATCTCATTCAATCGTTGGCTCAAGTACGAGTCTAACCATGAGAATATTTGATCTGAAGTCGAACATGGGAAGACACCATCTAATTACCAGCCAATGATGCAAGTTGTTAATAGACGCGAGAGAAATCACTGATAATGATAATGATCCTCAAGGTACTGCAATACATTCTGCATGGTGTGAATGGATGATTTGATGTCGAACACCATACAAAGTCTTTCAGTCGAAGGCCATTGATGTCAACCTATCGCCGGAAACAAGAAACCTACCATTGATGTATGCAAGCCTCAAGGTACTGGAAGGGTGTTTTTAAGTCAACTTCTTGGATAATGAGTTGATGTCAACAAGAAGTGACTCATCGCAAGAGGGCCTTGATGTATCCCACATCAATGAAATGAAATGAGTGTAATGATTTTGGAGATGAAATTTGACTGATGACACAAGGTTCAAGAATGGTGATCATGAAAATGAAGGTTTATGAGTATTGCAAAGGATGAATTTTAACTGAATGACTTCTCTTGAACATATCGACGACACTGAATGAACTGGTAACATCGACCCAAAACCAAAGTAATGGATGGTGTGATACGCCATAGGTATGATAACCATCAAGTAGATAACCCAACCCAAATATTCACAGAGATGAAGTGAAAGTGTCATGTTCAAGAGCGACCTACTACCATAAAGTGGTTTTCCCCTTTTTCCCATTTTCCCCGGTCATTGCTGACCAGTACCTCTTTATTTTTAATTAATCTTGAGGAGGATAACATATTCTTGTTTTATAATTCCACCC
>APFE030257389.1:127466-140787 GCA_000404065.3 Pinus taeda
TGACACAAGACAAGGAACTATGCTCATATCCTTGGTTTCATTTTTTAACAAGGTTGACACAATAAAAGAACTATCCTCATGTGACCTGATTCATTTTTTAATGAGGTTGACACAAGACCAGGAACTATTCTCATATCCTTGTTCACGACTCATGAGAAGTCATGACTTCCAATAGGTTCTAATTAGATGGGAGAACAATGCTCTAGAAGGGATCTGTAGCAAGGAATCCATTAGAGAGATTTGGTTCCAATGCCCCCAGTACATAATGTACAACATCTCTGAATTGATTGTCAGTTGATGTAGCCATCGAATAGGTTGCCACATAATTAACCTGTGGTGGGGATGATACCATTGGTACAAAAATACCATTTAGGGAAGATGGTTGACTTGAAGCCATATTTGGACCGGGAAATGAAAGCTGGTCAACGGTGACAATTCTGCCTTCATGTGGGAAACACATCACTTGAAAGAGTGTTGAAACAATAGCTCCCATGTCATAAACATAGTCGTGCCTAGGAAGTAAATCATAATCTAAAGGGCCTGGGACTACCATCACATTCAAATAAACGATTTTTCCTCCCAAAGAAATAGGCAACTGAGGAAAGATCCCTAATGGTTGACTAGTTCATTTGTTAAAAGCCAACATATTCTGGGTAACAGGCACAAGTGGCGGCAAACTGAGTGCTTTCCAAGTAGTGGAGGAAATGATACTCACAGATGTAGCTTCATCTATAATAGTGCCAGATACAATCATATTACAAACCTGTACTATGATCTGGAAAGGCATCTAAGAAAGAAGACATAATCCTGCGAGTTGATTCCAATAAAAGGAAGTGACCAGACTAGTTGGAGGGGGTACTGTAAGAATGGGAGAATTATCCGCTTGAGTTATGAGAACAGGAGGATTTTCCTCCTATATTGATGGAACAAGAGGGTTGCCTCCAAGCTCATTGGAATCTAAAGAAACAAAAAGAACTTGAGAGGTATCATATTCACTCTCTACGGGAAAGGTTCGATTAACTGAAGGTGAAATCGGGTCAACTATTTCCTTAACCTATTGATTTGGGTCAGGTATAGACTCATGGGATTCACATTTAGAGAGAGTGGGTTTGACTGACGATTGATTTAGGTCAGTCACTTTATCAACTAGTGAAGGATTAACGGATAGTTTCCTGTAACCAGATGGAAGTCTCTTCGGTGAAGCAGGACAGTTATCCAACACTTTTTTGGCTTCATCCAGATAGGGACAAAGGTGAATGGGGTGATTCCCTTCACATAAGCTACAGGGAAACTTAACTTTACCCTTATTTCGATGAACTTTACTACCACTAGTTGATGGTGTGTCACCAGCATGATCTCCAGAAGTTGATGAGATAGGATGATGTGAACGAGAAGACCATTCTTCTAAGATCTGAGGAATATTAGAACAATTTCGAAGAAGATGGTCTCCTACACAAATTTTTCATGGATATCGAACTTTGTGAGGCTTGAGGGATGGTTTCTCATCAGATGTTACATTCAAAGCAATGATTTCTTGGTTGCCCCTCTGCTGAATTTGCTTCTTCTTCTTCTTCTTCTTCTTCCCTTTCTTCTTCTTCTTAGTCACCTAGTTACTAGTACCAATACTTTCACCAGGCAAAGAGGAAGAAGGGGAGGAAGAAACAACTGAGGAAGAAGGGAGAGGGTCAACTTCAGGATCAACTGGAGGTTGATTTTGTCCAGTTGGAGGAGTACTTGATTGTGGAGAAATCATGACATTTCGAACCAAGGAGGTTGAAAACAACCATACTGGTAAGTCAATGGTAAATCCCTTAAGGGAAAATGTAGCCATATAAGGAGCACCAATATTTCTGAAAGGAGGAAAAGGACTAGGATTCCCATCAAAGTGAAATCGTTGATCGGTGGACTCTGGATTTGTCGCCATATGTTTCAACCTAAGATCAACTAGGGAGTGAGCATGGAGGATGTTATCCATTGTCAATTAATTTTATTTTAATCAAAGTAACATAACAAAACAAAAGAAGGATAATCTAGGCAGAAGGTTTACCAAGCAATTGTAAACTGCAGAATACCTCCCAACGAATCGAGAAGTACGAGCAGGAAATCTCCTCGAATGCTATGTTTGGTGTATTACAGTGTACAAAGTGGCCGACTCGGTTACCTAAGGATGGATAGAGACCTATTTTTGTCCTCCCATATATACCCGAAAGTACGTGGAGGCCCAATCCGTATAACTGTTGTCTAATGCAAAACCACACAGTGAGAGCATTCCCATATACTTTACGTAGTGTAACACCACCCTATATACCTAAAGGTACGTGGACGAGCTATGATATACTCACATAAGTGGAATTAGGTATCACACTCAAGATGTATTGCAGACAAGTTAGCAACAACTGCTTTGATTTACGACGTCGGAACACGTCTCTAGCCTAGAACCTCTAAATGTTTTTCATTAGGTGACAATGCTTCATTAGGTAAATTCAGATAAATTTTAAGTTGATCTTCTTTAGAATTTTCCTTTCAAGGTTCACCACATGATGTATGTTTGCAATTCCTAAAATGCAACTAATATGATAAGCATTATTTTCATTCAATTGAACAATGAAAACCTTAGCTAGTAGGGATAGAGCAATCAGATCTCTGACAAAGAGCAAAGAGCACATCTAATGCAATTTTCCTAGCTATTCCTTTCAAGCATTCACAAACTACAATACGAATGATGCAAGTTTTCCTTTTATAATCCCTTAATGTTATGGTGTTTTAAAAGGAAACTAATGCACATACAATCAATCAATCTTTTTATAAGAACGAAGACTTTACGACAGTTCAGTTTCAAAGGAAAAGAAGACTTTTACAACACTTTCTTTCAAACAAAGATTAATCGACTATAATATAACATTGACAATGAATCGATAATGAAAAATAAATCATTTAAGAAACATTAATCAATAAAGTCAAAGTAAGGCTGGAAAGAGGAAATACAATTTGATTTCAGAGACTTACTACAATCATTGATCTTTCAGCAAGCATAAATAGAAGGAAATTTGGAGAAAATACCCAATCCAAAGGTGAAAATTTTCCCTAAGGTGGATCAACAAGGTCAAAGAGGGCCTAACTACACTGCAAAGCATTGTATCTTACTCAAGGGTGCTCTGCAGAGCACTGTCCCCTGACCAAGCCTATGCTAATTCCTGGGAGGCCACTCAAGAGTCATCTAACCTCAAATTTTGACCAAATAGCACTTCAACAAGGCTGAAATACAATCATTGATTGTAATTAAGGTCTTCTAGAGTGTCCTAGGAGGTGGATAATATACTAGGAAGGATGATCTTCCCTAGCGGAGTCGCCAATTTGTTTTGGAGAATTTGGTATCTACGGATAAATACTAATTCCCTAGATAAGTAGCCATATCTAGAACAACAATTTAAAGTATTTTAGCCTTTTCCTATAAGAATAGATAAGATGAGAAGATGAGAATACCTACTTGCAGTTCCACTTTCCTCTCGTCTCCTTCGTATCGATCTTGTCGCTCCTTCCCATACTTAATAAGCTTGAGAAGTACATGTAAACATAAATAGAAAACAGATAATCAATCAAAGAAAAATATCTATTGAATATACGTTAATGGAATCAGATACATTTCACACATATAAGCATTATAAGAAAATACAAACATATGGGAGAAAGGTTCAAATACATTATTGAATAGAAGAAGGAATTACAACCATTGTGTCTGATTCAAAGTCATTCCTCCAGCTTGGATCCCATCCACATCACATCAAAAGCATAAAAAGATTGTAGCATTACAATACTTTATTAAAAGCCAATTCTCATAGCAACATTATCTCCTTACAATTCAACATAATCCAGCCCCTAATCACATATATGAGTGGTCCATTTATAGGGAGATGAAGGAGGTTTTGTCATAAATGGTGACATTGAATGGCCTTCCATACTTAGAATTAGTTCCATGGAGGAATGGATGAGAGGATAGGATGCATCTTAACCATTCCTCATTCATTTTCAAGCTCATAGGAGTTGATAAGTGAGGGAACCTTCTAGATGACTCCAAAATTTAAGAATATTCCCCAAAGCCTATGTGAATTTCGCTCAAACTCGCCTAGCATAGGTGAAAGGAAGCCTAAGTGCTCTGCAGAGCACCCTGGCATGGACTTAAGCGATTTGCAGCCCACCCTTACATGGGCCTATCTGCATTGGTCCCTCTAGAGGCCATTTCTGGATGTCTTCAAGTTATGAAACTGTCCGGGAATGAGGCATTCAAAGGGGTGACTTGTTTATGGAATGTAGAAACTAAAATTAGGGTTTCATGAGCCCTAAAACACTAATCTAGATGATGGGATTGATGTGCCCAAATGGATCTATAACAGACTGGCAGATGGATTAGCAGATGGAGTTCTCCCTAGTTGAGAGGGAGTGTTAAAATTGGAAACTAGGGCCAAACTCCATGTTGGTCATCTTATTTATGGCAGGTGATATTTTTCTTGGATTCCTCTCTCCGGGAGGTGTAGGATTGATCTAAAGATCATCTGATTCTGACATGTATTTATGGAGATATGAATTTATTTGTGTTATTTGACAATTTGTAAAGTTCGAACAACAAGAAAATAACCCCAGCTGAACCTTAACGTTGCATTATAAATAGAGGTTTCCTTTAGTCATTTGTGACACACATCTCTTGTGATCTCTCTCCACTTGTTTGTGTTTGGTGGAAAGAGAGGTCTAGAGGGAGAGCTGTAGCTGCAGACCTAAAGGAAGGAGGCCAAGCCATAGGTGAAGAGGTGATTAAGGGAGAAACCCTAACCATAGCACTAAAGGAAGGAGACCTAGCCACAGGTGAAGAGGAGACTAAGGGAGAAGCCCTAGCCATAGTTCTAAAGGAATGCCATATAGCCATGCCCTAGCCACAATCATAAAGAAGCCACAGTTGTAGTCTTGAACGTGCCCTATTTCCGTAGCCGCAGGCCTAATCGACAGCAAAAGGAGGCCTAAACAGCAATGAAGAACAATCCCTAATCCGTTGTTCAAAGAGGCTCCTCTCCGCATCTATCGTAGCCAAAGGAAGGCTTCTATGCACAGTAAAAGGAGGCTCTAATACATTGTCAAGAAGAAGGCTCCCACTCGCTGTTAAGAGAAGCACTAGCCCGCAATCAAGGAAATCCCAAGCCGCATTCAAGGAAGGCCTAAAGGTGTAGATAGAAAGATCCTAGCCGCAATCAGAGGGAGACCCTATCAACTGCAAGAAGGAGCCATAAGATAGCAAGAGAGAAGCCCTAGAATCAATGTGTTTCGTTGTAGGTACAGCGTGTGAAAAAGATATTGTTTTGAGTGATGTTCGTAGAGGGAGAAAAATCAAAATTTGAAGTCTAGGGTCACAACAAGAAGAGTTGTGTAGCATGGCTGAAATGGGGTTGTTATAAAGCTATTCTTGGAATATTGAAAGGCTGAGAGAAGGTTGAGTATCTTGCTAGAAGGAAGAGGATAGAGGGAGTTGTTTAAGGGCTCATAGAGGATGGAACAATCCTCCAGAAAAGCTACCTCGGGCCTGTTCTAAGGGTTGTATGATGCCACTATAATGAGAGGTGGGAGAGCCATTGTTAAGGGCTAGATGTACTATGTTGAGGATCAGTCAGCTAGCAAGGAGTAGCATGGTGGTGTAATCACCTTGGAGAACCATAGCTCTAGAAATCAGTTAAATAATGAGGATTGATAAGTATGCCCTCACCAGTATTCAAAATTGCAATCCTTGGTGTCATAATTGCAACTTCATTGTGACACTTTCATGGTGAATATTTTTTATGCCAAATCTCCTATTTTTACAAGTCAAGTATTGAATTCAAATCAATGTACTCTATCTCTTTTTCTCTACTGAACTATTGAAGACTGAAGAAGATTTGATCAAGGGTTTCACCACATAGGGTATTGTCCCTAGCTAGTGCCACATCTTGTGTCCTCTTGTCTTGGCTCATCTTCTACTGTTTATGTTTATGTTCTATCTACATTTTACTATCATGCAGATGTGATTGCTAATCTGGATATTGATATTGGGCTAAGAAGAAAAAATGAAGTAAATTTATCTTAAGCATAGAACATACCAAAATTTAACACTATGAGAGTTTTAGTTTCATATCTCATGTTGCTCAGTTGCTAGCAGGCTAGGATAGTACCCCGACGAAGTCACTCCAAGAACACAAGCATTTCTCCACCACCAACAAGCCTAGATAGTTCCCCAATGGAGTTACTTGATTCGCCTCTCTGTGTAGGAAGCCTTTCTCTTCTTTTTCCTTTATTTTATTTTTTCCATTTCATTTTTCATTTTTCAAATAACTGTGCATAGGCACTTATTTATTTCATGAGGTGGAAGATGGATCCTGACTTATTGAGAGCAGAAGAGTTTGTCCTTTGAGAGAAGGATGTTTACATATGCCTCTGACATACTTGTTAAGGTTTCCCCCCCTCACCTTATTCTACTTGACTGAGTTGACAAGGGTTAACTGAATATATAAAACCGATTAGAGTAGGCGATACTAGTTAAAAGTGCAAGCGTTGTGATTTCCCCAAGACTTACTCTAAAAGGAACATATTTTCCATCAGGGTATCATTGACTAGAAGAAATACAAGATCCTAATAGAGAGAGGGAATAGATAGATAACTAAGTGTTGATAGTTGTACAAGTCCTCTTATATTTCACCCTACTTATCTCAAGAATCCAAGCATGGTTTCATGCGGAAACTAATCCTACATGTGGATAAATAAGCAAATAGGAAAAGGAATGAAGTCAGCCAAAAACAAAAACAAGTAAGAAAAAACAAACAAGAAAGAAAACAATATCCTAATCCTAAGCTAAGCAGAGCATGGGCCAACTCACGTGAAATGATATTTCCAATGCAGCCACCGGCACATTAGTTAACCCATGTAGGTGATGGCATGACTAACAAGAAATATATTGAAGCATACCAACAAACAATAAGTATAAAGAACTTAAAACCAAAATGTTTGAAGTTTGAATGCATCGACAAAAAAAAAAAGATTGAAAGCACATGAAAGGCGCTTTGTAGACGTATCATGGTGTTGTGTCACATTGTGCATGGATGAAAAGCATGTACACTCCTTCGAACTTGGCAGATGAGCAAACATGAAGAAAGAAGAAAATTTTTGTTTCGTAGCAGTGCTTGTGACATATGAGTCCTCCAATGCATGAGCGATAGGGTCGTGTGATTCTGGTGGAGGATGAAAAAAATGTAAACTAGATTGATTTTCAATATGAATAGGAGAGTCATGAGTAGCTTAGGAAGGATCAAAAAATATTTTATTGGAAGTGGAACTAACCTCAAGGCTATGATAAATTGACATAAACATTATCTCAAGCTGAAGTGCCTCAAAATATTGAGGAGTTTCCACTTCATTAGAAGATAGATCATCAAAGACAGATAACTTAGAAATATCAATAGTAGGTGAATCAAAATCATGCTCAAGTGAATGAGTGAAAAGATCACGACAACCCTGATCAGAAAATTCAATATGGACATCGACATCCTCATGATCTAACGAACCATAGAAATGGTTTGATGAAAAAACAAATTACCCTCTATGTTTCAAGAGATGAAATATGAGAGATCGAGTGGATTCTAGAAGAAAGATTTTGTCCTCTCCACAATCAAATGATAGACTAACATCTTATGCATTTTGTGAATGATCAGAAGTAGAAATATTCAAAGATGGATTTTCATAAGATGAATAAGAAATGGAAGAATCATGAAAGATGTCAGGATAAAGCAAGCAAGTTGTAGATAGAAGGAGGTCTTCCTTCACTGCAACTTCTTCTTGAGATTCCTACACATACTCATCAAGAAAGATAGCGCACACCAACTCAGTCCATAACTTGATCCTCGTGAACATCATATGTGGAATTCAGAATGGATGAAAACAACACACCAAAATCTAGATGACCAAAGAAACCAGTGATGGATATTGAGCAGATAAGGCCACGTGACAAACATTAGGCTTGCAATCCAAATCTGCGCAGAAATCTAGAGTAGGTGGGGTGGGAGGAGAAGGTGACAATTCAATAGGTAAGTTCACAACTTCTCCCACCTCATCCTACGTAGCTAGAGTTGTTTGATGAGAAGGGAAAATAGGGTCACTTTGGAAAGTAACCTTATCCATCTTAGATTTAGAAGCTCTAACACTGAGATATACTGGGAGGGGTTTGAAATATTCTAACTCATGTGTATTTTCTGAGGTGTGAACAAGAAACTGAAATATTTTAGTTAGAAATTTCAAGTCAACTTCATCTTATGGAAATTCAAAATAGTAATCATGGAAACAATCATAAAAGTGCGCAATAGATTTGTCATGTGCTTTTCATAATTTTAAAAGTTTTCCATTAAGTTTTTTACGATCATGAAAGAAGAAATCACGGCCCAACTCTCTAAAAATTTTGTTGAAAGACTGTATAGAGGCTACGAACAATGTGTGACACCATTGCTTGATGCACCCTTTGAATGTGTAAGCGAACAACCCAAAGGAAATGTCATATGAGGGGACTTCATTCATGTCATAGAAACCCAAAAAGGAAACTCTGTGAATTAATAGGGATGTTTTGCTTTCACCATAATATTTAAGTTGTGACAAGTAATCCATAACATCCACCGATGCATCAAAATCAGTAGCGTGAGAAAAAAATTATGGGGTTGACATTGTGATATAAGTCATGATTGATTTGCAGAAATTCAAAATAGAATTCAAGGGCTCGACTTGTCAGTTGGCCCTCCTTCTAGCTCTAGAAATGTTGGTGGTGCTAAACATGCCAACATTCAAGGGGATCTCCCCAGTAATAAGTCCCAACTAGACCTCAAACCATTTGGAGTAGGAGTCCCAGTAGTGGGTGGTAATGTAGTGCCTTGACCGTGATAGCACATAGAGATAAGTATGATCACTTTAGTTAGAAGCAAGTGTGCGACCTTTCAACGAGTCAAGTGAGATGCATGGATGTTCTAACACACGGAGGGGGAAAGGAAGTGTTCCTAGAAGCCTGTAATAGTATGTAACTTGAAAGGAATACATGATCGGAATGACATCATAAGATGGAAAGCGGAATAGTCCATAAACCAAAGTGATGGGTTAATCTAATGAAACACATTCAACAAGATTCATACACTTTCATACAAAGTTGTTCATAAGAAAATGCATAAGTTAAACAGCATACATTTCTAAAGCAACCAAAATAGTCCAACTACAATAACAACATATGCATGAAAGCGTGTTGGCTCTGTTATTATTATTATAAGTGAAATATCCATCCCTACATACACCATTGACAGCCACTGGCCCCAAGAGTGGAACATTAGAGTAAAAAACACCTGCTCTTCTAAATAAGTATACTAGCTCTATGCTTTGGAGAATCCAAGGCTCATCACAATACTCCCAAGCCTTCTCTAAGCCTAAGCCTAGCCAAAAGCGTGGCTCCAAAAATCTTGTTTTATGATTTATGAGGTTTTATTTATAAAAAAGGGTGGGGTGGGCCTTCACGTTCCCTTTTGTGACACTTTGACTACCCTAATGACTCTTTAACTTCTTACAAAAGCTTATTACATTTCATAATGATTGTTTACATTCCACTAGTGACACTTGGAATTTCACTTACAACATATTTACAAATAATACACATTTTCCACATGTACCCATGTGAGACAAAATAGGCTATAGACAGCCTAACAAGACAAAAAACTATGACTCAGAAGTTTGGGGAATGTCCAACTCGGCAACCACCACTTGATGCTTCTCGGTCACGTACTGATACCAAGCTTGATATTGTGCTATGGTGTCCCCAAACTTCTTGATGGTTTCTTTCTAATAGCGGACTCTTGCCTCCATAGTTTGTGGGTATGTGGTCTTGGAACCCTTGTCCAGCTCATCCTGAAGCATGTGCAACATGGTCTTGACTACGGTAGGACCACCAATGTACTTCTACATGTTTTCTATGCTCAAATCCAAGTCATTGTTGGTGGCCTCTCACCTTAGCTGCTCCATGTACATGTCAACCTCTAGATGGACTTGGTTCTTGTGTTTAGAATCGGTGAGTGAACCTGTGTCTTTTCACTCTCTTCCTGAGTTGCTGGTTGTTCTAGCTCATCAACCTGTATTGGTGTTGTTTGCTTTGTCATTTCACCTTGCCTTTGTTCTTCTTCCTACTTCTGCTTGTCTTCCTGTTCTTTCCTCCTTAGCTCCCATTCTTCCTGGGGTTCTTAATCTACTTGTTACGATCTTAGTTCTGTAAGCTCTTCTTTTCTCTTTTCCTTTGTTCTGTTATTTGTATCCTCTGCTTCCCTTTTCTTATGTTGTCAAAGATCCTTGGATGAATATTGAATCTGCTTTCGCTCTACAACTTTGTTCTCCCTTTAATATGTCATCAATTTCCTCTTTCTCCGATCCTATACTGGATTGTTGTCTTCTGCCACTATTGCTGGTCTTACTGCCATGTTTGTGTTGACTCCTTTTCTGTACACAGTTGGGCATTTGCATATGTTGGGAAGTAAACTGATGCTTGCTCAACTACTTCCCTAGTACTGCTTTCAATGGTCATTCTTGAAGTGGCTCTCTCTAGTGCCATAATACAATGACTACTGGAGAGAAGTTCTTCACAAGTGTGGTACCCGTGGGACAAAAAGGACACTCATGGCAAGAAAACATTAGCTCTTGCAAATTTAAATTCACAGCATGATCAAGCAGCGACCAGGGCATATGATGAGAGGGATTGCATAATTTAGACCAACAAGGGTGACTATTTGACTATGGGAACTGCGCACTATGAATTCCTAACAGTCAGTTTGGAATCTTGATGACCGGAACAATGTAATGTGCAGATCAGTCTAGGTTAGGGCCTGGGAGAGACTGCGCATTGCATAGTCTCAGTGGCCAAGCTGGGAGACTGGATCCTAGAATTGCGCAGTTGGAGCCAGGCCAAGATAACCTCTGCATAATTCCAGAAGACAAGGGAAAATCCTTGAGCTCCCCAATTGCGTAGTGCATGTAGTGAAATGTGAGATCCGAGCAAGGGGAGCCCAGATCTGCCCATGGGGAGTGTGCAAACAAGTCAATCTGAAGGATGATGTGAGGATGATTGCAGATATGACTAAGTATATATGTATTCATGTGAAACAAGTGCAACAATTAATTTAACTGAAGGGAAATGAAGCATGTGAAGGGAGTCGCCACAATGGTGTCCGTTGGTGAAAAAATGAGAAGACTCATGTGACACTTGAGGAATGCAATCTATAACTTGAAAAAACACTTCTACAAGCTAAAACAAGTTAAAATTCCAATAGTTGTTCATGGAAACAAATGAAACAATACTCTTACAAGTTGAACAAGAAAAAACAACACGAAAATAGGGATAAGGTGATAAAAGAAAAAATCACTCCGAAAAGTGACGACAATCCTCTGAAGGTTCCTTGGTCTCCTCAGGAATGCTAGAGCTTGATGATAGAATGTACAAATGATCTCTAGGTGTGTTCATTACATAGATTTGAGAAAAAATGGATTTTTTTGTGCACACATTTGAGATCACAGACAACAACAACACCTGGCAGAAACTTCTAAATATAGTAATGTGTCACCTTCGAGAAACTAATAATAGATCCCTACTTCCTAGTGATGTTGTTTCCCTTTATCTTTATTTCCTTTTCGGGGGGGAGATTTCCATGCATTGCTCAGAAATATTGCTCAGTTCTAGGAAGAACTAGGCAACTCTTTGGTTCATGCACCGAGCAGTATTTGAGTAGAAGACTTATGCACAATTTCTGGGTTGAGTGGTTCTAGGCAACCTCTCATGCTCTACGCAATTTCCCAGCTGAAGGTTGGCTATCAGCTGGCTCTGTGAAATTTTGGAGCTGAAGGCTCCCTTTCGGCTTAGCCTACGCAATTCCCGAGAGCAAGGTTGGTTTACCTCAAGATTTGTGCAATTCACTAAGACAAGCCTAGAGCCAGGTTGAAACCAATTCAAGAGATTGGCTTGTGGCTTAGGCAGTAAAGAAAGTAATAAAACACAAGCCAAATTGCAAAAGATATAGCTCAATCAAAGCACAAGTTCCTCAGTCAATGCAAGATAAGCTGATGTGATTTAGGGGGGGAGGCTCCAAAAGAAAGCACAGGAAAACTTTTGGAGGGTGGTTGTAGCCGCTACAACACCAACATAATTAGTGGTAGTTGCATGATCATATGGTGAGTCTGTGGTATGGTCACCATCGCACTCTGGAAGAAATAGAGAGACTAGAAGCAAGGTTGACTCATATGGAGGGACATGTTCACTGTGATTACAAACCACCCCCATCTCCGGGGGCAAGTACAAACAACCCTGCTCTAGTTAATGTTGCTGATTAAGGATGACCATGGGAATTTTTCTAAATTTGCATGTATTTTGGCACTTTTAGCGAGTAAATATTTGATTCTCTTATGCGTTTGGTATGTTGTCTAAGTATATGGGTCCATATTTTCCAGCCAACAAATTCAGAGTGACGCTAGTAGAATTTTGCAGATATACATTGCAAAATTTAACCTTTTTAGTTAATCAAAGACCTCAACTTCCAAAAGAAAACGGTAGGTATAAAATTATATTATTAATCCCTACTGAAGCAAGACTCTAGCAATTGATTTTCCTCTTAACTACTATTAGTTTAGCATTAAGTAGTGAAAATTATAATGTTTAAATTTAGAAGTAAATAAAGTATAAATATTATTATTGAAAAAAATATTTTGCTAAGACAAAAATTATATCTCTTATTCCAAACTTGGTGTCATCTCTCCCATGTCACCGATAAAGTTTGATAACCCTTAGCAATTGAAAATAGTCACAAACATCATGATTTTGGCAATAGCTTTTTGAGGATGATCTTGTAACCCAAGTTCCACAAACATCATTATTTTGGCAATAGCATTTTTATGATGATCTTGTAACCCAAGTTCCAGATAAAACGAAAATATCACTAATGAAAACCAATAACATTTACTAACCCTCCAAGTTCGAGATAAAATGCAAATATCACTCCCAGTGGATTAAACCTTTAGTTGAATTTGTTAATATAACTCTTTTCTCCTTCACATAAAACAATGAAAACTTTGAAACTGGAACTCTAGCCAAAAAAACCCAAAAAAACCATGAAAAACAGTGCTAAAAATGAAAATGGTAAATTTTGTGCAAAAAACACCCTCAAAACGAAAAGTGTTGACGCTGGAATAACACTTTTGTTTTTCAAGGCCAAATTTTCAACATTTCGAAATAATGGTATAAAATATTTTATCA